>JAJLYE010000313.1:0-13116 GCA_030571715.1 Grigorovia jiainica (nom. inval.)
CCATGGCACAAATCATTTACGACTCCTTAGGAAAGAATTGGGCTATTGCCTTCATGGCATTAATGGCTTTCTGCCAATATTTGATGGGTGCCTCCATTGTAACTGCTATCTCTAGACAAGTTTGGGCCTTTGCTCGTGATGATGGTTTACCAATGTCAAGGTATATTAAGATGGTTGATAAGAAATACTCAGTTCCATTCAATGCAATTCTTTTCTCTTGTTGTCTATCACTATTATTAGGTTTGTTATGTCTTATTGATGAAGCCGCAACATCAGCTCTTTTCTCTTTGGCATGTGCTGGTAACACATTAGCTGCTGGTATGCCAACATTTTTAAGATTAACTTATGGTAGAGATTTATTTAGACCAGGCCCATTCTATTTAGGTAAATTTTGGTCTAAAGCAAACGCTTGGACATCAGTAACTTTCCAAACTTTTATTATTATATTAGTTATGTTTCCATCATCACAACACGGTATTGATAAAACTTCAATGAATTATGCTTGTGTTATTGGTCCAGGTGTATGGATACTTTCCTGGATTTACTATCAAGTTTATAATAAGAAATATTACAAGGGTCCTAAGACTAATTTATCTGATGAACAATATGAAGAAGCAGTTGGTCAAGATGTCATTGATGCAATTCTATCTCATAACTAATTTATTAATTTTTTATGCTAAATTTCTTTTCTCTCTCTTTTGACAGTCCATTCTTTGTGGTATTGAAAACATTATATAATAGATATTTAATCAAATTGCAATTTTATCCTTTAAATTCTTCATATTTAATTATTTTTTTAAGGGGAAAAGCGCCATATTAATGTTGCACAAAGTCCCAACTCCTCAAAAAACAATACACAATATATCATACATAGTAAACAGATAAGATAGAAATTTCTTTAAAAGGAAAAGCTCGAAAATTAACTATTTCGATTTCGCGCTGAACATTATTTTTTTGCATAATTTGAAAAAAGAACAACCATTTTCTTAGTTGATAAGAAATGTGAGTACAAAATACATGATTAAAAAGTATATCATTGTAGAGGGTTTACAGTTGCGACCATATTGTATTTATTCCTTCCCCATATTATTAGACTAATTTTTTTGAAGGAAGTTCTCTTCTAGAGATATCACGGATGGTTGTCCTCACTAAAAAGTGGATTTTTAAACTCCTGTTTAATTTATACAATTTTCCTTCTATCTTTACAAATTAAAGATGATTGGTTGATATTAAATTATTACTGAAAAATTAAGATCCGCTTTTCGAAGAATCGCTTTTTACCCAAAAAGGACATGTTTGATATGGAATGGAATATCAATCTTATCAAATTACGCTTATCTGTCAAATTGTTATCGAAGATTAATTTTACAGGGTTTTATTAGGAAATTTCCATAGATGTAATCGATATTAGATTATTTTTCCACCACACAACATTGAAATTTTGATAATTAGATCTATCCGAATGACATTCATTGTCATCACTAAGCCTATCCCTGTTATTATAACGTGCAATGTTCTAATCAGTTACCAATAAAATCAAATTTTATCGTTACTTAATCTAGAGAGTCCGGTATTCGGTTTCCCGTCTCAAAACCATCTTTCATCGAAACTGCACCATATAAATATGATTATTATTTTACAGTCTTCAAAAATATATTCTCTTTCAACAAATAACTTAAGGATTAAGTCTTATATTGAAATAGACTAAATCTATTAGAAAATTTAATTACAAACAAAATTATAATATTCATATAATGTCAGAATCTGAAAAGAAATCTGTTAGTTATGAACCGAAACCTTCCATCGATATTGGTACTTCAACTCAATTCAAAGTAGCTCCATTAACTAGTATTAGATCTGTTAGATCTAGAACTGGTGCTGGTGAAGTGAACTTTATTGATGCTGGTGCTGACCTTACTGATAATCAATTATTAGCTGAAATCGGTTATAAACCAGAATTAAAGAGACAATTCTCCACTTTACAAGTGTTTGGTATTGCCTTCTCCATTATGGGTCTATTACCATCTATTGCCTCCGTTATGGGTGGTGGGTTAACTGGTGGTCCAGTTACTTTAGTTTGGGGTTGGTTTATTTCTGGTGCTTTTATCTTAACCGTGGGTGCTTCTATGGCAGAAAATGCCTCCGCCATTCCAACTGCTGGTGGGTTATACTACTGGACTTATTATTATGCACCAGTTGGTTATAAAGAAGTTATTTCGTTTATTATTGGTTGTACTAATTCTTTAGCCTTAGCATCTGGTGTTTGTTCTATTACATATGGTTTCGCTGAAGAAATTTTAGCTGCTGTGGTCATTTCCAAGGATGGTGATTTTAATGTAACTTCTGGTAAGTTATATGGTGTTTTTGCCGCCGGTGTTGTGGGTATGGCTATTTGTACTTGTATTTCATCAAAGGCTATTGCCCATTTACAAACTGTTAGTATTGTCTCTAATTGTTTCATTATTATTTTATTTTTCATTGCATTACCAATCGGAACCAGTAGAAACTCTACCTTTAATGGTGGTGATTTTATCTTTGGTAGTTTTTCTAATTTAAGTGATTGGAATAATGGTTGGCAGTTCTGTTTACAAGGTTTTATGCCAGCTGTTTGGACTATTGGTGCTTTTGATTCATGTGTTCATCAATCTGAAGAAGCTAAGGATGCTAAGAAATCTGTTCCAATTGGTATTTTAGGTTCCATTACCGTCTGTTGGGTTGTTGGTTGGTTTATTTGTATTGTTATTTGTGCATGTATGTCACAAGATTTAGAACATGTCTTAGATAGTCCTTACGGTTTTGCCATGGCTCAAATTATTTTTGATTCATTAGGAAAGAAATGGGCTATTACATTTATGTCCTTAATGGCCTTCTGTCAATATTTGATGGGTGCTTCTGTTGTTACAGCTATCTCTAGACAAGTTTGGGCCTTTGCTCGTGATGATGGTTTACCATTTTCTAGATATATCAAAATGGTTAATAAGACATATTCAGTTCCATTCAATGCTATTTTCTTTGCTTGTGGGTTATCTTTAATTTTAGGTTTATTATGTTTGATTGATGAAGCTGCTACTTCTGCTCTTTTCTCCTTAGCTGTTGCTGGTAACAATTTAGCATGGAGTATGCCAACATTTTTAAGATTAACCTCTGGTAGAGATTTATTTAGACCAGGACCATTTTATTTAGGTAAATTTTGGTCACCAATCAATGCTTGGATTTCTATCATTTTTGAAACATTTATTATTATTTTAGTTATGTTCCCATCATCCCAACATGGTGTTGACAAGTCAACAATGAATTATGCTTGTGTTATTGGTCCAGGTGTTTGGATTTTATCTTGGATCTATTATCAAGTTTATAATAAGAAATATTACAAGGGCCCTAAGACTAATTTATCTGATGAACAATATCAAGATGCTGTTGGACAAGATGTTATTGATGCCATTTTATCCCATCAATAGATCTCAAATATATATTCATGTTTTCCAATAATATAATTTTATATACTTTTTAATTCACTATTTATTATGTTTCATCTTATAATTTAAATAAAAAGTTCATATCTTCCAACCAAAATAAATAAAGGCTAAGTAAAATTATATTAATTTTTATACAAAAAGATAAATGCTTTTCTATAAAAATGTTCTAAAAAACTTTGGCAACTATCATTTTTCTTCCATTTAGAGTGTGAGGGCAGATTTAAATCTTTTTTTATTCTCTTCTTTACTAAACGGTATCATGTCAGGAAATGTTAACTGGAAGAATATTAACATAAGCTTTCTGTATATACTAAAATGTATACTACATAACAATTTATGCAGAAGCCTTCCTGCTTGAAGGGAAGTGTAGTTATATAGAATGTAAATAATATACCAGTTATTGATTTGCTAACAATATTTAAAAGTTTTCAAATGTCCAAAGATTAATAATCATTTTTTAATCTTTCTCAATCTATTTATGACCCAACAATTCCTCGAAGACAGGTTCGAAATTTAAAATTATTTTCATTAACTTTCAAAATATCTGTCCAATTATTACCATTATACCAAGTGGGGATTACGTTTGTGATTATTCATTCATTTTACCACTTTTATAGTAAAAGGCAGCTTCCACAATCAAACTCAATATAATATCTTGGTTAATAAAAGATAACTGTTCTTATAATCATCATTGCCGAGAAGCGAGGCACTATTTGAGTCAGTTTTTGGGTCAGTTTTTGCAAGGTATTCTGAAACATTTATTGGATATATTAGTTTTTTTGAATGGTTTAGTGGAGCCTCGTTTAGATCTTCGAGTTCTCTATAATCCCCATCACATTAATCTTCGTCGAATCCATATATATATTTACTTTCTCTAATCTTTTCTGAAACTACACATTTCTTCCTGATATTCTTTAAAATTCTCTTCGGTTTTGAAGAAGAAAAGGAATAAAATTCATGAAATCATTGTTCCTTACCAATTCTTTCCCAAAAGTCTTGAAATTTGAAACAGTTTTGTAACCTAAGCAATTTGCAGTTGTTTAATAATATCATGTTCGTTTATATGATGTATTTTAATTTCAACAACTCCATAATTACTTAAATGACGAAAGGAAAATAAAGATTAATAGGCACAGTTCTTTTTGTATGATTCTACACGGAGTACGTATAATTTATTTATTATTTAATGAATTATATCAATATTAAGTAAAACAAGATAACAAGATAACAAGATAACAATGTAAGAAGAATTTTAGTGCCAGACAATGAAACAGTTATTAGTTTAATTAGTTTTAGCGAACTGCTGTAACCAACTATATGGTTACATTTTCACTAGACTTCAATTAGTCCCTGGTTCTATAAATTATTCTATTACCTGAAAGAGAAATTGAGTCGGTGATTAAAGTCCTGCTTAATTAGTGATATGGAAAATCTAAACTTTTTAATGTTGTTTCCTCCATAGGTTCGTATTATTTGAAGCACCAATTATTGTAATGTTCTTTTTAAGTTACCGATAAGACTATAAACGAAATTTTACCTATTTAACTTTTCAGGTAAGCGATTCTTATTAATATTCTATAGGTTAGAACTTATTGAATTCTTTTGTGAGTAACGAATATGTGTTTTATATTAATTAATAAACATAGAAAAGCTGATTAGTACAAGGGATATGTTAAAGTCCAGGTACGTTTTAGGTAATTGTGATAAGGAACATATTGCTAATGTGTCTCTTTAATTTTTATCAACATTTGAAAAATTGTTATCAGTAAAAAAACTAATCAGAAAAGAAAAAAAAAATTAATTAAACTTTAATCAATTTTTGGAAGAAGATCCAAAACTACGGATTCTGGTAACAATAAATGTGGAATAATTCCGAGGTCTACATTTTTAAAGTACACTGATTGGCACATACATTTGTCACAAATATTTGTGACACGGTGAAAATCACGTAGGCGGAATTTTATCAATTTTTATGACATTACAATGTAATTTCTACTTACCAAGATAAAAACTTCCTTTTACGATCACGTCTAAGTAGATTAGATATTATTTAATACAAAGCTTATTTTAATCATTTGTATTAAATCAACCCACTTATTGGATCACACAGGATTGTTATGGCACTTATATTAATCCGGTCGTTTATGATAGGTTCTTTTTGGGTAATTTTAGATTATCTACGTTATCACGATTTTTATTTAACCATTTCAATTCAGGTGGTTAATCTTAGATTATTAGAATCTATCAGATAACTTGTGATTAGGTACGCGGATAACTGTAACTTGATTGATCTTAACATGCTTAATTAAACTGCGACCCCCTACTTAAGTATAATCAAAAGATCGTAGATATCCTACCAAAAAAATCATATAAATATAGCAGTTTTCAAACTCTCAAAGTTGTTACTCTTGCTTTATAAAATATTATCAAGGATTATTAAACTATATTTAATCCATATAACAAATAATAATGTCAGATTCTGAAAAACATTCTGAAATTGTTCACAAGGTTTCAATTGATAATGGGTCCAGTGAGGATATCGTTATAAATCAATTTTCCAATATTAGATCAGTAAGATCCAAGACAGGTGCTGGTGAGGTTAACTATATTAATGCTGGTGAAAATTTAACAGATAATCAATTATTAGCTGAAATCGGTTACAAACCACAATTAAGAAGACAATTCTCCACTTTACAAGTCTTTGGTATTGCCTTCTCTATCATGGGTCTATTACCATCTATTGCTTCTGTTCTTAGTGGTGGGTTATCTGGTGGTCCAGTTACTTTAGTTTGGGGTTGGTTTATCTCTGGGTTTTTTATTTTAACTATTGGTCTTGCCATGGCTGAGAATGCTTCTGCTATTCCAACTGCTGGTGGGTTATATTATTGGACATATTATTATTCTCCAAAAGGTTATAAAGAAATTATTTCTTTCGTTATTGGTAGTTCCAATTCTATGGCTCTATCTGCTGCTGTTTGTTCTGTGACATACGGTTTTGCCCAAGAAGTCTTAGCCGCTGTGGTTATTTCTAGGGATGGTGATTTTAATGTAACTTCTGGTAAGTTATATGGTGTTTTCGCTGCTGCTATTATTGGTATGGGTGTTTGTACTTGTATTTCTTCTAAGGCTATTGCTACTTTACAGACAATCAGTATTGTTTCCAATTGTTTCATCATCGTTTTATTCTTTATCGCTTTACCAATTGGTACTAAAAAAAATATGGGTGGTTTTAATGATGGTGCTTTTATCTTTGGTAATTTTACTAATTTAAGTGATTGGGCAAGTGGTTGGCAATTTTTTGTTGCTGGTTTTATGCCAGCTGTTTGGACTATTGGTGCCTTTGATTCTTGTGTCCATCAATCTGAAGAAGCTAAGGATGCTAAGAAATCTGTTCCAATTGGTATTATTGGTTCCATTACTGTCTGTTGGATCTTAGGTTGGATTATTTGTATTGTTATCTGTGCTTGTATGTCCCCAGATTTAGAACATCTTATTGATAATCCATATGGTTTCTCTATGGCACAAATTATTTATGATTCTTTAGGAAAGAATTGGGCTATTGCCTTCATGGCATTAATGGCTTTCTGTCAATTCTTAATGGGCTCATCCATTGTTACTGCTATTTCCAGACAAGTCTGGGCTTTTGCTCGTGATGATGGTTTACCAATGTCTAGATACATTAAGATTGTCGATAAGAAATTTGCTGTTCCATTCAATGCTATTATATTCTCCTGTACCCTTTCTTTAATTATTGGGTTATTATGTCTTATTGACACTGCTGCTGCCAATGCTCTTTTCTCATTATATGTTGCTGGTAATTATTTAGCATGGTGTATGCCAACTTTCATGAGATTAACTTGGGGTAGAGATTTATTTAGACCAGGTCCATTTTATTTAGGTAAATTTTGGTCACCAATTAATGCTTGGGTATGTGTTATATTCCAATTTTTCATCATCGTTATGATGATGTTCCCATCATCAAAAGAAGTTGATAAATCATCAATGAATTATACTTGTGTTATTGCACCAGGTGTTTGGATCTTATCATTCATTTATTATAAGACCTATAAATATAAGTACTTCCATGGTCCAAAGACAGATTTAGATGATGATGAATTCCAAGAAGCTGTTGGTCCAGAAATTCTTGATGCGATTTTATCTCATCAAGACTAAATAATTCAATAATATTCAAAGTGATAAATTCGATTTTAAAATATAATAATATAAAAAATATAACTCTTTTTAAAAAAAAAAAGTATTAATCTTTACAGTTCTGAACATATTATAAATCGGTAAAAACAAATGAGGGTGTAATATAAGGTGAAAATTTTGTAAATATCTGCTTAATAAACTAAACCATATCTGTTACCAAAACTTTATTGTTCAAATGAACAAATCAAAGAAATTATTTTGGAGCTCCTTATCAAATTAAAGTCGATATCTCAGCGTTATTTTTGTAACTAAATTTTGGTCATGTTCATCATCCAAGATTCATACGAAACCCATGAACTAATCAAAACGAATAATAAAAACCGTTCACAAAAACCTTTAGATATAATTTGTCCTTCTTGGAATCATTTTCGATTTTACATTAATTTGTAGTAGAAAAGTCCGAAATTATCCATTTCTCTATCTAAAATTAAGCTCATCTTCCCTCGTACTTAAATCAGATCATTCAATCTTTGTTGACAATAGTAAAATAAATAATGAGCTCAACGATGATCACAAACTAAAACGTATGTATCATTATTTACCCCATCTGGTTATTCTTATCTTCTGTTAATCGGAATATTCCCCTTGTAGTATCTTGCACTTCGTTATAGGCAGTGTATTTGTATTGAAATGGTCAAATTCCATGGATATAACAATATTTTACTATGATTTAATATTATTTCCATGGTTTTAATTTGGATTTCCACAAAACGCAGTTTAAATTCCGCACATTTGCAAAAATGCAAATTTCAATTTGATCTTCCCCAAAAGGGGAAAAAGGAAGAAAATAAATTTTGGCAATCATAAATTTCCAGAAACGTTCTTATCGAATTTGCGATAAGAGTTGGTTATCAATGATTGACCTAACAAATGGGGCAACAATCATTGTTCTCGCAAGAATAATCCTAATTAGGTCATAAAAGTGATTTACGTTTCTGCAATTATGATTTATTTCAAATTAAATTAACAACACAGTTCCCTTTTTGTTATTTAATTAATAACGATATTACTATTCTTGATTATTTTCAAAGAGATATTAAATGTATTGAATCATAATCACGGATTAATTTAATGAATGATACCCCAAAATTATGATATAATGTGATATAAATACAGTAACTATTTCTATTGATATCTTTATGATTTAAACTTTACATTAGTTCTTTCAAAATACAATATTCGCATTGTCTTTGTTTTCTTAAAGACTATTAAATTAAATCAAGATTGTTTATCCATATTATTAACAATGTCAGATTTAGACAATAAATCAACAAATATAACGAGTGAAAAACCATCCATTGAAATTGGTAATACTACTCAATTTAATATAAATACATTATCTAATTTAAGATCGATAAGATCCAAAACAGGTGCTGGTGAAGTTAACTATATTAATGCTGGTAAGAGTGTTAGCGATAATCAATTATTAGCAGAAATTGGTTATAAGCAAGAATTAAAGAGACAATTCTCTACCATTCAAGTCTTTGGTATTGCCTTTTCCATTATGGGTCTATTACCATCAATTTCATCAGTTATGGCTGGTGGGTTAACTGGTGGTCCCGCTACTTTAACTTGGGGTTGGTTTATATCTGGTCTTTTTATCTTGACTGTAGGTTGTTCTATGGCTGAAAATGCTTCTGCCATTCCAACTGCTGGTGGGTTATATTATTGGACATTTTATTATGCGCCAGATGGATATAAAGAAGTTATTTCATTTGTCATTGGTTGTTCTAATTCACTTGCGTTAGCTGCTGGTGTTTGTTCTATTACATATGGGTTTGCTGAAGAAGTACTTGCCGCAGTGGTAATATCATCAGATAATACATTTGAAATGACAAGTGGTAAAGTATATGGTGTTTTCGCAGCTGGTGTTTGTGTAATGGCATTATGTACTTGTATTTCATCGAAATCAATTGCTCGTTTACAAACTGTTAGTATTGTTTCCAATTGTTTCATTATTATTTTATTTTTCATTGCATTACCTATTGGTACAAAGAAAAATGTTGGTTCATTTAATAATGGTAAATTTATTTTTGGTACATATGAAAATTTAAGTGATTGGAATAGTGGTTGGCAATTTTGTTTAGCTGGGTTTATGCCCGCGGTTTGGACCATTGGTGGATTTGATTCATGTGTTCATCAATCTGAAGAAGCTAAGGATGCTAAAAAATCTGTCCCCATTGGTATTATTGGTTCCATCTCAGTATGTTGGATATTAGGTTGGTTAATTATTATATGTGTTTGTGCATGTATGTCACAAGATTTAGAACATGTGTTAGATAATCCATATGGATTTGCCATGGCACAAATCATTTACGACTCATTAGGTAAAAGATGGGCTATTACATTTATGTCATTAATGGCATTTTGTCAATTTTTAATGGGTGCCTCTGTAGTGACAGCAAGTTCTAGACAAGTTTGGGCCTTTTCGCGTGATGATGGATTACCAATGTCAAAATATATTAAAATTGTTGATAAGAAGTATCAAGTACCATTTATTGCAATTATTGTTTCATGTTGTGCATCATTAATATTAGGTTTATTATGTCTTATTGATTCAGCTGCCACATCAGCATTGTTTTCTTTAGGTGTTGCTGGTAATAATTTAGCATGGAGTACACCAACATTTTTAAGATTAACATATGGTAAAGATTTATTTAAACCAGGACCATTTTATATGGGTAAAAAAATATCACAAATAGTTGGTTGGATATCAATTTTATTTCAAATTTTTATTATAATAATGGTTATGTTTCCCTCAATGCAACATGATATTAATAAGACATCAATGAATTATGCATGTGTTATTGGACCAGGTATTTGGCTATTATCATGGATTTATTATATTGTTTATAAACATAAATATTATCATGGTCCTAAGACCAATTTATCTGATGAACAATATGAAGAAGCTGTAGGTCAAGATGTTATTGATGCAATTTTATCTCATCAAGAATAGATATTGAATATTTTAATACAATATATTTGTTTTATTAATTATATTTATTTATAAACCATATTCATATATAATATATATTTTTCTTACTTTTCAATATTTTTATTAGTATTTATTAAAAAAAGAAAAAAGTAATAATAAGATGATTTTATGAATATTTTGTTTATTGCTTTTATATAATTATAAAAAATTGTTATTGTACATAAAATTTTATATATGTGATATTAATAAAAATGAATACTGAAAGAAAAAAAATGGGTTGAATAGGTGAATTGGTAACTTTTCAATAAAATGACATTAGATAAGAATATAATTTAATTTTTTTAATTTTATTGTAATAAAAAATCTGATACTAAAGTTTAGCTAATCTAAAATGATCATCTAATTCACCATTATTATTTGGTGTAATTAAAACTTTAATTGTTTCCTCTTTTAAATTAATTAATCTTAACATTGCATCCTTTAATGAATTTTCTAATGGTACTTTAACAGTAATCATTAATTTTGCCTTTTCAGGATCAATTAAACCTTGCTTCATTGCATCGATAACCGCTTCAAAATCTAAATAAGTGTAACACATGGAACCAGTATAAGATTTTTCTTGTAATGTAATATCCATTGGGAAGAAATCTACAGGTCTTTCCTTATTCCACATAGCCACATTAACAGCAGTACCTCTAAAGGTAAGACATTGAATACTTGTCTTTAAAGTAATTGGTAAACCCGAGCAATCGAAACAATAATCGAAACCATCACCACCAGGTGCCATTTTTCTTAATAATTTAATATTTTCCTCCGGTGTAAATAATGTTGGATCAAAAATTTTTGCACCCATCTTTTCCGCTAGATCTCTTCTAATTTTAGCTGGTTCAGAAACCACAATTTCATGACAACCATTACCATTTAATGCTAAGATGGTACCAAGACCAATGGGTCCACCACCAATAATAAGTACTGATGAACCAGGTTCAAATTTAGAGACTCTCACAGCATGCCATGACACAGCAATTGGTTGAATTAATGCCACGACATCTAATGGTATATGTTTAGGTACTTTATAACAATGAGATTCGTTAACGACAACTCTTTCAGCGAATCCACCACTTTGCACACCACAACCAATTAAACCTAGATGTGAACAAATGTTATACATACCTTTCTTGCAAGCAGCACATTTATCCTTTTGTGCATTTGGTGCATTTGGCCATCTATAACGATCACGACAAGTACCCGTGGGTTCAATAGTGACATGATCACCAATTTCAAAATTTGTGACACCAGAACCAATTTCTTTAATGATACCAGCCATTTCATGACCCATTGCCTGTGGTATTGCATTGTTGCTAATTTCATGTTTACAACCATCTTGTGGGAAAAAAATTGGACCCTCTTGATATTCATGTAGATCAGTACCACAGATACCACAATAAGCGATATCAATAATCATTTCATCAGGTGTTATTATTTGTGGTTCAGTTAAATCATTTGTATAATGAATATCACCTTTTTTAAAATAAGCTAATGCTCTCATAAATTATTATTATTATTTGTTTATTTGTTTGAATTGTTTGTTTGTTTTGTATTTGTTTAAAAAAAGTTTTTTGAAATAATTTCTTAATAAATTGTCTATATAAAGATTAATTTATATTAGATATTTTTTTTGTACTTGGTTTAATAATAAAAGGTGAAAGGAAAGGAAAGGAAAATTGGTAAAGAAATAAAAAAGATATGAAAGATATGAAAGATAAGATATTGAAATGGTAGTTGTAAAATTTATTTATATATAAATAATTTGCTTAATTTATTGTTTGATAATTTATTGTTTGATAATTTATTGTTTGATAATTTTATTGTTTGATAATTTTATTGTTTATGAAAAATGATAACGGATTTACTTTAATTAATTACCGTAAATGGGTGAGAACGTGGGTAATTAAATTAAATTAAACTAATTTAAAATGAATTAAAGTTAACTGGTTTTAAGCACGCCAGTCAAATTGCCGTAGAACGGCGCAGCCGTGCACCGCCGCACGTCGTCTCGGAAACGACTCTCGAGGAAGTTTCCGAGCAGCACGCTGGCAGTTGCCGCAAAGGGAAACCGCGGCGATGTGGGGAGTGTTCCGCACGGCTGGTAACGCTCTCAGAAACGGTAACAGCCGTGCGTCGGCGTTATAATGACGCCATCGGTGTCCCGAACGGGCGTTTCCATTGTTATTAACTTAAATCACTACAATATTATCAAGTTTAAATAATTATCCTCATCACGTTATGGTTTAATTAAAATTTTAATTGTACCTTCTTTATCATTTACTAATTTATTAAATGCACCATCAATGGCATCCTCTAAGGGAACAATATTTGTAATTAAATGTTTTGCCTTATTAATATCAATTGAACCATTTTCAATGGCTCTAATAACTTGTTCATAATCCATATGTGTATAACACATCGAACCAGTATATGTCTTTTCTT
>JAJLYE010000314.1:0-12793 GCA_030571715.1 Grigorovia jiainica (nom. inval.)
TCCAATGGCTCTTAATGATTTAATTTAATTTATTTATTTATTTATTTATTGTATTTATTTATTCATTGTATATATATTTGAGGAAAAATGATCTAAAATTAATAAGTATTCATATTATCTACTATATAAGACAGGCTGTATTTTCTTTTTCTTTTATTAGAATAATTCAATTGTTACATAAAGGTGACGGAATACCGGTTAGAGGCCCATCAAAGTTTCACCCAGGATGGCCATCCCCAAATAATTAAAATTTGATTTTAAAGAATAATTGTTTAATGTTATTCTATATGAAAATTATAAATAATATTTTATGATTAAGACTTCAGATTGGTTCTTACATTATCTATTATTTACTTTTACAGTAACATTACCGCGCAGCACGCGAGAACCTATCTTGGCGGGGGGATGATGTTATGAACTTTTAATTATTTAAGGATAATAATGGATCCTTAGCCCTAACAAATACATTTGGATATCATTTACGAGTGAACTAGACCTAATAATTAGGGTTGAGTCAAGATGTTATAATGCTGACGATTATTATAACACCGATCGTCTTACGAGACGTAAAATTTAGTATTTACCCGAACTGATCCTGAAGTCTATTTAATTTGTTTATTGTCGTAGATTTGTATTTCTCATGTGCCATTTTAGAAAAGAACAACAACTAGTAGAACAACGATGCTTATAATGGATTAGTTTAATGATATAGTATATATCTTTAGTTACCAACTATCCTTTTTAAAAAATGGTAGTTCCCTGGTAATTATAGATTGGTTTATAAAAACAACCTAACGAGATCTAGTTAGTAGAATTTTACGTAACCATTCGATAGTTCCATTCATTTCAGCCTGATTATGATAGGCATTTAATCTATCCTTATCCATTGAATGAATTAATAGGTCCAACTGGCCTAATCAATTATTCGAAACCTCTTCAAACAACAAGGGAGATGTAAACAATTTAAATGATACTTGGAAGGAGACTACTGACGATGATAAAAATGTCTCCAAAACTTTCCAAATCCCAGAAGATGTGTGGACATGGTCAACACTACAAAGTAGAAGATGGTTAATCCAACAAAAGTCCAGATGGAAAGATGACGATATTAGAAAACTTATTAATGAATTACTGGAAACCGTACAAGAAAATACGAGCAACAAAGTACAAGGAAAAAACAACAATAGCAAAGATATTGGAGCTATCAATGAAGTTATAAAATATAATAATATCCTCTTTTTTTTAACAAAATAAGAAGGGCATGTCAACAACTGAAAGGAAACAACAGGTGTTTTTTGCATTTAAAGGATATTCAGTAAAAGGTTTCAAGGCTATACATTGGGCATGGGGTGCTTTTGAAGGTGAAACAAATAGTTAGTTAGTAAAATTTTCTAATGCTATAGAAAGACGTAGAAGAAAAAGACTTCAAGTTTTGGGTAGATTTGATAGTTAGCGAATATAAAAATGTCGAATTGCCACATTATGTAGTTCATGAAATGATCAACATTAAATTACAATTAGTAGATGACGCTAATAATCATAAAACGAATGTAGACAAACTTCCAAAGGATTATACTGCCCATTGAATATGCCAAGATCTATTAATTCATTCAATAGATAAGGATTCTATCACAATCGAGCTGAAATGGATTACAATGGAACTATCCAATGGTTACGCAAACTCTTACCACAAAAGACAACCAAAGACAAATTCAAAAATAATATTGGTAATTCAAGCAATAAAATAGATGAAAAAGTTACTAATAAGAAGAAGAATAGAAGAAGAGGAACAGTTTCCGAATGTACTCATTGTAAGAAGGGTTTTCACACTGAAGATAAATGTTGGGTTTTACATCCAAACTTTAAACCCAAGAAGCTCAAACCCAAATAAGAATTAATCCAATCAGGGTTAATTTTTGTAAATGTTTGTTGTTTAAGCTTAAACGATGCTAAAGTATTTGATAAAACTCCGAAAGTTATAGTGGATATCCAAACCTCAAAATTTGAAGTCACTGTTGACTCAGGGGTAACAGTCTCCTTTATATCAGATTCGAGGTATATGAAATTACGTAAAGTCAATGGGGTGGTTAACGTTAAAACCTTAAAACAACCCTTATTAGTTAGTATATATAATGGTGACCTGTTTATGTATTTACAATGGTATCTTTTAAATGTAATACAGATTCTAAAAATATTATCATCAATGTCTTTGTTGCAGCTTGGTTAGATGTAAATAGGATTTTAGCTGTACCTTTTATTCAAGGATTTAAAAAAATCGCCTACCGTGGCTGAAGAAATTTTATTACAAACTATGGAAGAATGTATTGAAATTATTAGTAGTATTGAATTAAAAAGATTAACGAAAAGTCCAAATAATGATATCCAATTATTCTGAATTACCACTAATTATGCTAAAGAAAGTGAAAATCAATCAGTAGAAAGTAGAGGAATTTTAAAAAAAAATAAAGACAAAACGAAACATACTTTAAAGAAGGGAGGGGGAAACAAGGTAAAAAACACAATTAATGAAATTTGTATCTTATTTATTAGTTCAAATGTTAATTATATACTGGAAGCAATTCTATTAATTAATTAAATTATAAACAAATTAATTTTCAACTCTTGGTACAGCCTTCCAAAATTTAGCTGATTCGTGTGTTGTAAAATATAATTGTTTTAATGGATCATCATTTTCAATTTTATTTGGTGCATTGAATGAAAAATTAGGGAAGATAAGAACATCACTTAATAATTTTGGTGTCTTTAAATTATGGAAAATTTTCCATGTAATCTTTTGAGTAATACCACTTCTTAAGTAATCATTAAAATAAGTGAAAATGACATCAGTCCAAACACCAGAGCCTGTCCAAGACATAATATTTAAATCATTTCTAAAATTTAAATTTAATTCACCATCAGCTTTACGTTTTAATGTTATTTCAACAATTTCAGCAACAATCTCTCTAATAATTGGATGACCTGGTTTAGCTTGAATAATCCAAGTACCAAATTGTAATCTTCTAACAAAATCAGTTCTCCAAGAACTATCTTGTGCATCATGTTCAATACCAATAATTAAACCTAATTTTTTAGGTTCTATATCACTTGGTATCCAATTTGGAATTGGTTGTAATGGTACAGTATCCATATCAGCATAAACACCACCTTTAGCTAAAAGAATTAAATATTTGAAAAAATCAATCTTTAAAATCTTTGTGGGTAATGCATTATATGCCTCTAACACTTCGGGAATGTTTGCATAAAAATGACGTATCATTGCATTAATAATATCTTCATTATAAATTTCATGTACAAATCCAGGATTTTTTTCATCCCAATTTGCCTTATTTGAAGCAACCATATCATCAACACCATCGTGATTCTTATCATTAATAACTTGATCCCAAGTTTGCCAAATAAATGCTGGAAATTTATTCATTGCATCATATTCAAAAGTATAAGCTAATTTTTCACGTAAAGTGGCATCATTTGGTACTTTTTTCAATTCCTTTATCTTTCTCTCTAAAGTACGACGTTGTCTATCAAATTTTTTAGCTTGTTCATTTTGATTTTTTTTAATTTCATCAGTTAATTCTTGAAACTTCTTCAACATTGTTTCATCTAAATTGTTATTAGAACGACCATTATTTATACTTTGTGAAATTTCCTTAGGTAAATTTTGTAACAATTTTTGTAAATCAGTGGATTTTGATGTATGTAATAGTTTAAACAGACCCAATAATACAAGGATAATGACAGTAACTGCCCAAATGATCCTCTTAGTACTGTTTCTTTTAGTAATTTTAGGCATCGTTTTGATTTTATTCGTTTGAGTAAACAAGAAAAGTTAATTTTTGATTGAATTTTTACTTTTTTTTTTAAATTTTTCGATTGAAATTTTGATTGAAATTTTTCAACGGGATTTTAGTGTAATCATCTTTTATATAATTATATTGTTATTATATACAGTGGCACTATGCAAATAATGATTGATCTTTAATGGTAAATTGATTTACCATTTGCACTAGATGGTTGTATGCGACCATTATACGTGCTGGTATCTTGTTATTCATAAGATTTTCCATTGTTTCATCAGGGTAATTTGCAACATCTAATGGGATATTGATTGTAATTAATACATCAGTCTCTACGTCTTTGAATCTAATCAATCCAATACAAGATATAACGTTTTCTTTCTCGCTTGGTTTCCCCCATTTGTAGGCAGTCTCAAACATTATACAAGTTTGTGAATTGTTTGGTTTCTCGTGTTGTTCTTTGATGAGTAATTTCCAATCAGTGGAACCATTTAATTCAGATATTTCATTTAAATGGAAATCTAATGCCTTAACATCATCATTTTCATCCACTCTTTGTAAAAGGTCGATAATTATACTTTCATTCAAACCCAAACCATCGTTAAATTCATTCATTGATTTACGTGAATTAACAAATACCTCTTGGGTATCTGGTATTTCACGTAACATGGACGCATCCATAAATCCAGATGGTATTATCGTAGTGATTGCACCGCCGTATAATGCAGTAACTAAGGACATGACTTTTTAGTGAAAACTAAGAGTTTATTTCTTTCAATATAATATGCTGTCCTCAAAAGTGTGGCAATTTCAACACAAAACGTTATTCAAACGGCAATTCAAAATTGTGTTCTTTGATATTGAGTGAACCTAAATTAGTAATATTTTTTTTCATTTTTTTAATATTTAAAAAAAGGATATTTAAATTTTATGTAATATTTCATTGCAAATTGGCATAAAATATAAAATACATTTTAATACGCAATACACGATGGATAAGAGTGCAATTGATACTTTTCAACAAATTAGTGATTTGATTGGTAACGATAGTTTGTTTAGATATAATTCAATTTGGGATTATATCAATTTACATGATAATTTTTTTTGGTACAGTTTAGGGTTCATTATATTTAACCCCGTATTTTGGAATATAATGGCTCGTTTGGAGTATAAGACACATCTTTTGACTAAAATAACTGGTTCTCCATATAATGGCTGTTATCTATTGGCAATTACAATTTTTGCCCTAGGTGTAGGTCGTGATTTAGTTTTTAACAAGGCTTTATCAATTCAACCTACTTATCCATATTTATATGATTCATGTTATGTAAAGAATATATCAATTGGGTTGTTTAGTATTGGTCAAATTCTTGTATGGACTTCAATGTATCAATTAGGTATCACTGGTACCTATTTAGGTGATTATTTTGGTATTTTAATGAATAAAAGAGTCACTGGATTCCCATTCAATTTCGTTAATAATCCAATGTATATCGGTTCCACTTTATCATTTTTAGGTACTTCTTTATACTATGCTAAACCTGCAGGTGTTTTAATAACATTTGTAGTTTATATCATGTATGTGATTGCCCTAAAGTTTGAAGAACCATTCACTACGATGATTTATAGAAACAAACAGGAAACCGAAAAGAGGAAGTTAAAATAAGTTTAAAATTAGATTAAATTAGATCAAATTAATTCAAAAAAAAAATAAAATAAAATAAAATCATATTTGTTTTGTTGTTAAATGTTTCCATTATTTTTCATAACAGTTTAGTTATTTAGCTTAACGTCATATAGCATATAGTTTTTAAATATCTTATAACGAAAAATGTTAAAACAAGAAAAAGAATTGAAATTTATATCTATCTTTCAACTTCAAATGAAACGGTACGCATTATCACACCTTCATAACCTTTACTTAAATTACCATATAAATCTACACCACCATTCTTAGAGTTTAAATGTGATTCATTATCATTTTCTTTACCATTGAATTTATAAATACCTGAACTACCAGCAAATATTGTTTTACCGTCATCTTCAATACCACATCTATTACAATTAACCATAATGGCATTTTTACCTTTAAATTCCCATTGTTTATCCATTGATCCACCCATAATGGTTCTATTAGGATATCTATCATCCATTAAAATATTGGCCAATAATTTATCTTCCCACCATTCTTCTCTTATCGATAAATCTAAATAAGGTAAAAATCTTAATAACCAATAATTAATATTAGTCCAATCTGGTTCATTTAATTTGGAATATTCAGCATTTGTTTCTGATTCTTGAGGAATAATTTTTTCATTACCATGAACAATATCGATTTCAAATGAATCATTTAAACCTTCAATGGGTACATTTTGTTTAATTAATAAATCTTTAATTTTGGATAATTTTGCATTTTCAGTGATTGGATCATATCCATCTCTATTGGTGATAGATTGTGGATGTAACCATGCCATGGGACATATTATCAAATCTGTATTATTCTCTAAATTAAATGTAGCAAATTCAGTGTAATTAAATGGTGCTTCAAATTTATATGGTGATAAATCCATACAAATACCAATTGAACTTTTCAATATAATATCAGTCGATTCCTGGTTATTATCATCAACATTATTATTATCATTAATTAAAGTAGCGCAATTATCAAATTTTAATTCAAAATTTTGGAATCCTAGGGGATTTTCTTCACAGTTCCATTCATATTCAGTATCATATAAGAATGATTTCCTGTAATTAAAATGTAAATTACCAGTAGGATTTGTCACTAATGCACTATTATACCAATGTTCATCTTTATCATCAGTATCGGTAGCTAGTTTGATATCTTTAACTCTAGTGTTAATCTCACTCTCAGTCTTTGTAGAGTTTGAATTATCCTTGAACAATTCAGGATAACCAATAATTGTATAACAGTTGAACAATTTGGAAACTTTCGATGCAAATTTAAATGATTCAGATTTTAATGTTTCCTTAATATAAGGTCTCAATTGATCTCTAGAATGAAATGAATAACCTGTAAGTGCAAATTCTGGGAAAACAATTAAATTTGGTAAATTATTTAATTTATTACTATGAGTACCATTATTAACAGTTGAATTATTTATTTTTTCCTTAAATTGATTAATTAATAACCAAGCTCTTTCAATATTCTTATCGATGTGACCAATTTGTGGGTTTAATTGAAAAAGTGCAATTTTAAGATCCACCAAGTAACGATTCATACTTTTATTGTTATTTTAATGTTTTCAATTTCTTTATAGTGCGATGCGATATTATTATGTTTAAAAATTTTTGAAAAAAAAAAGAAATATTATATAACACATATATTTAAATAACATTAAATATCTGAATAATGTAATTGATTAGATGTTAAATAATGTAAAATAATATTGTGGCCTTATTAATTCTCTAAACTGAGAAATATAATAATAGTTTTATTATAAAATAATAATAATAATAATAATATTGCGTATTATTTAAAAAAACCGACCAAATATATAGAATAAGAATATGTAATACATATAAAAATGTTTTAGCTTTTGTGAAATAAACTGTTTATTTCATTTATGTGGACAGAAAGATGTATAACTTATGTATCCATTAAATTGCATAAGTTAATAATATTATTATTATGAATATAATATTTTTGGACGTTGCGGGTAACCAAATGTTTTTTTGGATAATAACAATTTTTAATGAAACGGTTTGTGTGCCTTTATACATTGACTAATATAGGAAGTTACAAACACTACAAGACTGTGTTTGTGTGCAATAATGGATTCAGCCAATATTGAGAAAGATGCTAAAGAAACATATTATTTTAATATAGTATTCCAAAATGAAAAGAAAGCGGATCATAACATTCAAACATCCAATAACGAAAAATCGTTACGAAATAAATTATTCGGACAAGGTTATAGAAGAGTAATGGATGATGACAATGACAATATGTGCGTTGAACCTATAAGAATAGATACAACTGGTCATAAATATATAAAAATGAATGAGTGCAAATTACAAAAGAGACAAGAAAAAAGCAAGGATACTACTAAGAGCGATAATAAATTTAATAAGATAAATAAACCAAAAGTTAAAAAAGAGGCAATGAAGGAGAAGCATAAAATGCCGATAAAAGACAGTACAACAGTAACACACGAGCAAATAATACCTCTATCGCATAATAAGACACAATTAAGTGATCTGATAAGAAACGCCAAACAGAATAAAGAAGTATTGCAGAGACGTAACAATAGAATAAGACAATCCAATCAAAAGGCACAAAACACATTTGGTTGGCGTTAGTATATTATATTATACCATAGTATATTATACCATATTATATTATACCATATTACACTACACTATAAATACACCCACAGAAAACGCGCAGGACTGACCAGCCGTCACGTGCAGCTCATCGAAAAAAATTATTTTTTTTTCTCAAAAAAAATTCATTTTTTCATTGTTTTAGTGATTTATTTCACTGAATATACTGTTACATTGATTAATACAACAGTAGTATCTCTGAATAATATCCTAAAATGTCTGTGGTTGGTTCTCTTATCTTCTGTTTAGATTGTGGTAATTTATTAGACAATCCAAGTACCGTGCAAGGTTCTGTCATGGAATGTAGTTCATGTCAAGCTAAATACGAAAAGAATAAATTTTCTAATTTGAAAGTCGTTACAGTTACCGCTGATGATGCTTTCCCATCTGCATTAAAATCAAAAAAATCTGTGGTTAAGACTATCTTAAAGAAAGATGAGTTGAAAGAAGGTGCAATCATTAAAGAAATTTGTCCAAAATGTGGTAATGATGAAATGCATTATCATACTTTACAATTAAGATCTGCTGATGAAGGTGCTACTGTTTTCTATACATGTACTAAATGTTCTTATAAATTTAGAACAAATAATTAGGAAATACATTTTATATTATTATATTATACCATTTCCTTATATTCATTCATTCTATTGCAAATTTTTAAATTAAAAAAAATAGTAATATACTATTTAAAATTAGTATATTTTACTCAATTATTTTGTACAATAAAAATACAATATATATATAGTTTATAAAAAATATATATTAAATTAAAAAATTAAGTTAAACAATTATTATATCAATACGTCTACTTATATCCAATTGCCATTTAAAACAGAGGAATTGTTCTTCTTCTTATTTTTTCCTCAGTCGAAAAATTGAAAAATCTAAAAAATAAAATTTATCAATTTTGTAATTTAATTGTTTGGAAAATTTTTCAATTACAAATACGTTTGCATTTACAATTGTAATATAATAACTGATTATACTGCTCATCATATAGCATAATTAATCGTTAAACTTTCCTATTATTATTATATTCTTCTAATTTCAAAACATATTTTAATTAATCATGTCACAAGCTATGGAAATGCCAGATTTATCAAATGCAATTGTTGCTCAAGATGAAATGGGTAGACCATTCATTATTGTTAAGGATCAAGGTAATAAAAAGAGACAGCATGGTATTGAAGCTAAAAAATCACATATCTTGGCCGCACGTTCTATTGCATCAATTATTAAAACTTCATTAGGCCCTCGTGGTCTTGATAAAATTTTAATTTCACCTGATGGTGATATTACTATCACTAATGATGGTGCCACTATTTTATCACAAATTCAATTAGATAATGAAATTGCGAAATTATTAGTTCAATTATCAAAGGCACAAGATGATGAAATCGGTGATGGTACTACTGGTGTTGTTGTATTGGCAAGTGCTCTTTTAGATCAAGCTCTTGAATTGATTGATAAAGGTATTCATCCAATTAAAGTGGCAAATGGGTTTGATGAAGCAGCAAAATTGGCTATCAATCATTTAGAATCTACTACTGATGATTCTATCGATTTTAATACTGAACAATTTGATGATTATTTATTTAAAGCCGCTAAGACTTCATTAGGTTCTAAAATTGTCTCTAAGAATCATGATAAATTTGCTCAAATGGCTGTGGACGCAGTTAAAGCAGTTATGGATGTGGAAAGAAAGGATGTAGATTTTGATTTAATTAAATTACAAGGTAGAGTTGGTGGTTCATTAATTGACTCTAAATTGATTAATGGTGTTATTTTAGATAAAGATTTCTCACATCCACAAATGCCAAAATCTTTATCACCAAAGGATGGTGCTGATGATATTAAGTTAGCAATCTTAACTTGTCCATTTGAACCACCAAAACCAAAAACAAAACATAAATTGGATATTTCAACCGTTGAAGAATATCAAAAATTACAAACCTATGAACAAGATAAATTTAAAGAAATGATTCAATTAGTGAAAAATGCTGGTGCTGATGTTGTTATTTGTCAATGGGGGTTTGATGATGAAGCTAACCATTTACTTTTACAAAACGAATTACCTGCCGTCAGATGGGTTGGTGGTTCAGAATTAGAACAAATTGCTATTGCTACTAATGGTCGTATTGTTCCAAGATTTCAAGATTTATCAATTGATAAATTAGGTTCTTGTCAAAAAATTTATGAAATGGAATTTGGTACCACTAAGGATCGTATGTTGGTCATAGAACAAACTGAAAAATCTAAGACCGTTACTTGTTTTATTCGTGGTTCAAATAAGATGATCGTTGATGAAGCTCAACGTGCATTACATGATTCATTATGTGTTGTTCGTAATTTAGTTAGAGATTCACGTGTTGTTTATGGTGGTGGTGCCGCTGAAGTTACTATGTCAATTGCTGTCTCTGAAGAAGCTGATAAACAAAACGGCATTGATCAATATGCATTCCGTGCATTTGCACAAGCTTTAGATACTATTCCAATGATTTTAGCTGAAAATTCAGGTTTGAATCCAATTGAAACTTTATCATTATTAAAGAGTAAACAAATTAAAGAAAAAAGTTCTCATATTGGTGTCGATGCTCTTGGATTAGGTTCAAATGATATGAAAAAATTATTCGTAGTTGATCCATTTATCGGTAAGAAGCAACAAATATTATTAGCTACTCAATTATGTAGAATGATCTTAAAGATTGATAATGTTATTATTAGTGGTAAAGATGAATATTAATTAAATTAATGCCTTTAATAATTTATTTAATGTTATAAAAGATATCATTATTAAATCAATAGTACAGTATAATATAATAATAATAGTAGTAGTAATGATAATACCAAATTCATGATTGAAAAAAAATAAAAATATTCATTTCAATAGATTTCAATTATCTTTTTTTAATTATTGTAAATCTTACAATTTCATTATTTTCTTATTTTCCTTTAAATACAAATTTATATAGATCATATATATATTTAATAGTAATATATGTGTATATTTCAGTAACATTTTTAATAGTATCAGATAATTAAATCTTAAAAAAACATTACTTAAATATTGTTTCTTTTTTAACGTTCTTTGGTCAAATGCTTATACCATATTGAACAAACTGAAATTTCTAACAATTTCTGGACCATACTCTTCATAGTCTTGCTTTGTGTGACAATATGATTTAAATTCAGCAGTTTGGGCTAATAATGACCCACCAAACCAAACAGCATTTCTTTGTTTTCTATGTGAAATAACTGAAACATCTACACCAGTAGATTTAGTACCAGTTAACATTTCACTTTGCGCAATTCTATTATTAACAATCGATTTTAAATCTCTTTGCAAACGACGACCAAAATCTTTAAACATTGTAGAACCACCAGACAAGACGATATTATTACAAAGGCCTTTACGAACATCAATTGGACAAGCTTGGATAGTTTGATCAACTGTTGTTGGTAATGGTGTTAAATAATCTGAGGAGGCAATTTCTGGATTAAAGAAAATTTCGGGTGCTAAAAATCTTTCATAACCAACATCAACAACTTTCTTTTGTGTCTTTTCTTGATTCTCTACAATAAATTGTGCAAATTTATCTGGATTTTTATCAAATTTATTAAATTCTTTAACAATATCTGGACATACGTAACAATATTCTTGTTTAATACGTTCAGCAGTACGTAGAGAGGTGTCAGCTTCACCACGTTCTCTTAATAGTTGTTGAATAAATAGGGTAATATCTCTACCGGCAATTGGAATATTTTTAATTGCTGAACCAATAACATAACCTTCGGCTACAGGAATAACATGAGTAACACCATCACCAGAATCAATAACTGTACCAGTTAATGATCTATCTATCACTTTAGATGAAGTCCAGGAAGCTGCTAATGCTAACACGGCTTGTACGGCAATATAAAGACCAGCACAATTGAACGATTCAAAAAAAATTTCAGCTACTTGCTCTCTATTTTCAG
The DNA here is from genome assembly GCA_030571715.1 of Grigorovia jiainica (nom. inval.). Classification (NCBI taxonomy): domain Eukaryota; kingdom Fungi; phylum Ascomycota; class Saccharomycetes; order Saccharomycetales; family Saccharomycetaceae; genus Grigorovia; species Grigorovia jiainica (nom. inval.). Next base: position 12,141 of record JAJLYE010000314.1, read on the forward strand.
GAGGATTTAAAGGTGGTTCAGTAAGAAGGAAAAAATGATCTTCTGGTTCAGTTCTTAAGTATTTGAAAATTGAATTTTCCCAAAATCTTTCCATATGATCCCAATTCTCCACTTGACCATGTTTAATTGGATAACTTAAGGAATATTGTGGGCCTTGTGATGCCATTAATGCCTCATTACCAATATAAAAATCTAAATCTTCGGTACCTCTCTTACCGGCTAGATTATTTGACATTAACATATTAGAATTTAAATTATTAAATGAAGTGGCAGAAGTAGAATTACTAAAAAATGGATTGTTAGTGGACCCACTTGCACCAGACATACCAGTTTTGGTATTGCCTTTAGCGGTATTACTCGTGGCAATGGAACCTTTAGAGGTTGCAATGGCAGTAGGAAAAATCCATGAAGGTGAATCATTACCGGCAAAACCTAATTTGGTAAGACCGGTACCGTTATCCATAACAATAGCAGGATTATTTAAATAAGACATGGTTCAATGATGAGTGGAATGTATGCAATTATGTATAATTAAACCACACTCCTAATTGTTAATTTGCACTGTATTTACTTTTTTTTGAAATTTCAAATTGGAAATTTTAATCAAAGGGATGTTGGCGGGTAATTTCAGAAAGATAAGAATTTGATTAATT
>JAJLYE010000315.1:0-12772 GCA_030571715.1 Grigorovia jiainica (nom. inval.)
GAGGTATTCTTTACAATATTGTTAATAAATTGCAAAATATGTTTGGATATAGATGCCAGCTAATAAGCCATGACTTTTCAAAAAACTAGATGAATGTTTGTTTATCTATGTTTTTATTACAAGTAAACATTTGTAACATGAAATTATGTGATCAACTATAGATATTCGAAAACATTCTATTATCCTAAAACCAATAAGAAATAAACTTTCTTTATAAATTCCGTCAAATGTATTGAAATTAAGTATCAAAGAATAGATACTGTCAAGTTAAGTGAATGTTGTTCCTTTTTAGTAACAACGTTGTTTGAAGACTAAAACCTCATAAAAAACTTTAATTAGCCAAGGTTTGTGCAAGTTATTAATGGTTAAAAAGGTACATAGATAAAAACTTGCTAAACTAGTTTAAGAAAATGATAGTAAAAAAATACTTTTGGAATTTTTCTTTCGAAATACCAATATCTGTCACACAAATAGCTTTTCAATTTGTTGAGTAAATAACTTTTTAATCCTATTGTATAATTAATTTTGGAAAAAAACTTACAGTTTTTTTTTATAGCAAGTAAAGTATGAATAAATAAATATTACTGATAATTTTCTACAAAAAACCTTATATGTTATGCGATATTTTATACGGTAATAAATACTTACATTCCTCGATGAAATGTCTCAGAATTATTGAAAAATAGTTCCAGAAAAACCAAAACAACCATCTGGATTATTTTATTATAAATCATTACAACATTATTCTTACATGGGACCATTTGTCAAAAGAAAAAATACAGCAACTTTCTTACAAAATGTGAATCTATCTTTTCTTATTTGGCTTATATATAAATTTGTTAGTTAAAAATTTTCCTATTTTTTAAAAGTAATATTAATCAAAAATTTGATAAAATATTTACTTTGCATATGTCTGAAATTTGAATATGTTTAAAATTTGAATGATTTACCATTATGAACATCATTAACAAGGTTATAATTGGCCAATGGATGTGATTTTGAATATAAATTAGTAATATCTAAATAGTCTGGATTTAAATCAGATATTCTAGTTACCCCTAATAGTTTCATAGAAAGAGTTAATTCATTAACAAGGATTTCAATAGCCTTTTCAACACCTTTGGCACCGTATAATGAGTTAGCATATAAAATTGGTGATGCAATACCACAGCCCTTAGCGCCGAGACATAATGCCTTTATAATATCAGTCCCACGTTTAATACCACCATCAATCAAAATATCAATTTTTTTATCTAATCCACGTTCTCTTAATATGGGCATTGCTTCTAATAAGGTTTCAATTGGAGGCCTAGAAAAGTCTAATTGTCTTCCACCATGATTGGATAATACCACACCATCACAACCATATTCGGCAGCTTTAATAATATCATCAACTCTTTGGACACCTTTTAATATAATTGGTAAATTTGTTAATTGTTTAAAATTTTTAATATCATTCCAAGTTAAATCAGTGGCAATTAATTTAGATAAAGTCTTTGAAGTACCATTTGTTTCCTCTAATTTACTTTTATTATCAGTTGCTACATTTGGACCATTATCATTAGCAACAGAAAATTTAAATCTGAAATCTCTTTCTCTATTACCACCTTGTGGTGCATCAACTGTAATGAATAATGCCTTCAAACCTAATTGTTCAGCTTTCGCGATTAAATCATGTGAAATTTTTCTATTGGAATTAACATATAATTGGAACCATTGAATCTGTTCATCAGTATTACGTGCATTAACAATATCCTCCAATGGGAAAGATGAAAAAGTGGAAATCATATGTGGTATATTTAATTTACTACAACCTTCAGTAATAGAAATTTCACCACCCACCGGGTTACCTAACCCACAAAGTGCTGTAGCACTAATATAAAATGGTGTATTTAATTTAGAATTCAAAAATTCTGTCTTTATGTCAATTTCAGAGACATCAACAAGAATCTTTGGTTTGAAAAAAATTCTATTGAATGAGTAATGATTTTCTCTGTACGAAACTTCATCGTCAGCAGAGGATGAATAATATGCATAGACTTGTTCTGGCAAAAATTTAGAAGCAATAGCTTCGAAATCGTAAAGATTGAAAATTGAATCAATTGATGGTAATGTCTCTAATGTACCGGTCATATTATTAGAATGTCAATGGTTATTGTCTCCCAATGAAATTTTTCTTTTTGCGTTCATATTCTAAACACCATTGTTATATTGAGTGTTATATTATATATTTATAGAAAGGACAATAACCTCACAAGATGTTATGACTCCAGTAAACAACACATCATCACAGGTGTGTAGATGCACCTCACCAATACAAGACTATCACAAATAATGGGCCACACCCGATTAACAAACTGTGTAACAGCGATTACAATTACACCGTGAACGCACTCGAGTCAATAACAAATTGTCTGCATGTGGCACTACATGCTTCCATAAAGAGTCACAATTTGCATAATCATGGTCGAGGAAAAAGCAAATACGGTGCCTTGCCACTAAAACCCCGCAGAGACAGAGCCCATTGTTCGAAAATCCGAAAAAAGTGGTGTTCGAAACCGGAAATCTGGAAATGTCTGCAAATTACGCAGTGGGCATTGAAATTGAGAATAATGAATGCACTATGATTCACCACAGAAGTATCGATGAGTATAATTGCAAATAACACAGTACACAGGCAAAAAAAAAAAGTGTATTGACTACAATTGAGGTGAAAAATGTGTTTATTGAAGGGAAATAAACTGTGAAAATAATTCGTCCATGTTTGTAAAGATAAAACTTATTTAAACAGTGAGGATTTCTTACTCATCGATTAATTTATCTTCTTTATTTCAGTTTATAGTAAAAACTGTCAAAAAAGAAAAACATTCACAAAGAACAAGTATACAAAAGCAAAGTATAATGTCCTTGGTTAAAGAAATTTTTATAGATCCATATAAGAGATTAAAATGGGGTTTGATTCCTGTTAAGAGAAATGTAGAAGACATTATTGAAGATGAAGTATCTGAAACTTCTGATTCATCAAATAAATCTGAAATTACACAAAAGGAAAATACATCGATTACAAATTTATCATTGGAGAAACCAATTGATGATGATAAAAATATTATTTTAGAAACTGAAAATGAAATTGAATACGAATATAGAGATGAAGCTAATAGAAAATGGTGGAATTTTTTCAATGAACAAGAATATAGAGTTAATAGAGAACAAAAATCTAAGAATAAATGGTATCAATGGTTCGCTAAGGATACTTCTTATGCTGAAAAAAAATTATTAACTAAATTAGATATCTTATTAGCATTTTATTCCTGTATCGCTTATTGGGTTAAATATTTAGATACAGTTAATCTTAACAATGCCTATGTTTCCGGTATGCAAGAAGAGTTAGGCTTTAAAGGTAATGATTTAGTTAACACACAAGTTATGTATACTATTGGTAATATTATTTTCCAATTACCATTCCTTTTCGTCTTACATAAGATTCCATTAAATTATGTTTTACCTGCATTAGATTTAGCTTGGTCTCTTTTAACCATTGGTGCTGCTTATGTTAATTCTGTACCACATTTAAAGGCAATCAGATTCTTTATTGGTGCATTTGAAGCACCAAGTTATTTAGCTTATCAATACCTTTTCGGTTCTTTCTATAAACATGATGAAATGGTTCGTCGTTCTGCATTTTACTATTTAGGTCAATATATTGGTATTCTTTCCGCTGGTGGTATTCAATCTGCAGTTTATGCCAATTTAGATGGTCGTAATGGTCTTTCTGGTTGGAGATGGAATTTTATTATTGATGCTATCGTTTCTGTTGTTGTAGGTATAATCGGGTTTTATTCTTTACCTGGTGATCCACATAACTGTTATTCAATCTTCTTAACTGATGATGAAATTAGATTAGCTAGAAAGAGAGCTAATGAAAACCAAACACAAAAGACTGATTTCTCTGATAAATTATTTGATAAGAAACTTTGGAAAGAAATTATTTTTGATTGGAAAATTTATGTTTTGACTTTATGGAACGTCTTCTGTTGGAATAATAATAATGGTTCATCTGGTGCTTATTTATTATGGTTAAAATCATTAAAGAGATATTCAATCCCAAAATTAAATAAACTTTCAATGATTACTCCAGGTTTAGGTATGATTTATTTAATGGGTACAAGTTTAGTTGCTGATAAATTACATTCACGTTGGTTAGCCATTATTATTACTCAAATTTTTAATTTTATTGGTAACGTTATTCTTTCAGTTTGGGATGTAAGTGAAGGTGCTAAATGGTTCGCCTTCATGTTACAATATTTCGGTTGGGCAATGGCTCCAGTCTTATATTCTTGGCAAAATGATATTTGTCGTAAGAATACACATTCCAGAGCTGTTACTTTAGTTGTCATGAATACATTAGCACAAACATCAACTGCTTGGATTAATGTCTTAGTTTGGAAAACAGTTGAAGCACCAAGATTTCAAAAAGGTTTCATTTGGGTTGCTGTTGCATCTTTCTGTCTTTCAGCTTGGACTTTTGTGGTTTTATATTTTTATAAACGTGATGAAAGAAGAAATGCCAAAGAGAATGGGATTATCGTTTACAACTCTGCTAAGGGTGAAACACTTGAGCAAATAAAAGTTCACCAATCGTAATTTACTAATAAAAATAACCTTAATATCTCTTTTATGAGTTACTTATTAACTATTACGGTTAATACATAGACACATTGTGTATAAATTCAAAATAAAAATATAATAATAATATAATAATAATATAATAAATAATTTTAATTCAATATAATATAATATATGAATAATAGAAAATAGAAATAAAATAGATTTATGTTATATAATTTTAATGTATGTTATTGCTTTAAGGATCCATAAATACATCATGGTTATAGTATCTGTATAGGATATATATTACCTCGGGAATGAAATAAACGCTAATAAAACACAATGCAATACTAGTTTACTAACTAATGTACAGATAATAATTCAAAGAGTAAAAAAAATTAGTTATTTAAATATTTGTAAAGTTTAGATAACTCTAAAACGTTATGAGATACCTTGAATAATAAATGAATAACAAAATACAGTTCCAAAGTCATTGATATTTTATTTTTCTTTTGAAAATAATAAGTAATAAATAACAGCACTGTAGATATCAGCATTATTGCAGTATAAATTCTAAAATCTAATGAGTCAAATATGGAAAGTGTATAATGTGTTTGTATTATACACTCGAGTAAAAAAAATTCATTATAGACCTGTTTATAGGAAAATGGATCTTTTAACTTTTGTGATTCCATTTTCAAGTCTTCCCATTCACCCTTCTCTAAATCTACATTGGAATCAACCATATTTTGTTCGTATATTCCTTTAATATCTTTTTTTTCGTTACTCACAACATTATCAATGTCAAGATTCTCATTATGAATGTAGTCTTCATCCCCATTTTCATCGTAATCTGATAATTCTTCATCACTATTGGTGATAACGGTCTCTATTTGATTCATACCTTCCATAGGTTTAAATTTATCACATTCTAAAAAGCGTAAATTTTTACTCTCACTCAGCTTTGTCTCCCAAATATCTCTCATTTTTGTTCTTTTAATTGTGTTTATTTGTTATTGTTACTATTAATTTTTTTCGATAAGATAAAAAAAAACTCCGTGAGAAAAAATAGTAAAAAAATTGTCACGCATTATTTTTTCGAGGTCGAGAAAGAATATTCGATGAGATTGAGAATCTTTGAATTGGTATATATTACACTGCTCTGGATAACGTCAGTACATGCCATAAGTGACATTTTGCATATATATGATAAGCCGGTACAATATGGGGCTGTAAGTAATCTTCTGACAATTTTTTGGACAGAGTCTAATTTGCCTAACAAGACTACAATTGTTAACTATAGAGAATTAGAAAATTTTGCAAAGTTTTCTTTTGATGTAAGGTATTCACAAATTGATTATAATCAAGTTGCCAATTACGATCGATTCTATAGCCAAATTTTGAATAATTTAAAGAACTCTGTAAAAATTAAAAAAGTGGATAAATCCTGGTACAACTCTCTGAAAACTTTTATTAAGTCATTAAATAAGAGACAATATAGATTAATTGACTGGTATAAAAATGATTCCAACCAAATATTTATTATAGCCTATGAATTTGTTTCATATAAAAGCAATGATGATTACATGTGGAATATGTTAAATCAAGCAAGATCAACTATAGAATCTTCATTAGCAATTGGAATTGATAATAATCTTGCCGCTTGGTGTCAAGATTATGATCTAATAAATATTCGTGTTGAAAATATTAATTATCCTAATAATATTTTCCAAGCAACTAATTACATTTGGTCTATACCATGTAGATTAGACTTATAAATGAAACTTTAGCATAAATAATATATAATATGATATAATATAAATAGTTTTCAAAGAAATATATGTCTACTATAATGGATAAATAAACTTATCGTTTTCTAAATCAGTTAAATCTAACTGTGCACTATTAGCCTTAACTCTTTCACCTTCAATATCAATGAAAAATTCCTCGCTATTAGTATCGCTATTGTTAATCTTAGCTAATCTGATTTTATTTCTACGATTCAATATAAACCAAATTACCCCTGCAATGGATGGTGCAATAGAGAAACTTAACACAATTTGAACAATCCAAGCTGGTATAAACCTAGGTGAATCACGACCTTGCCACAATTGAGGTGAAATAATATTGGATATACAATACCAAAACATAACTAAACCATTTCTTGTAATTCTTTTGGTGTAACCAGCACATGTTGTGGTATTCCAACTGAACATTAAAATCCAAGGTACACCAAACAATGGTGATGCTAAACATAGCATTGCAATCAATGCGATTGATTTATCCATGGGGATTGACACCATAGCAATGGATGCAGCTAATGATGGTAAAGTCCAGAATATAACTGAAAATGCAGTGAAATTTTTCTTATACAAAAGGAATACAGTAGCGATTAATGCACAAACTGATGCAAATCCACCACTTGCGATGGAAACAATTGTAGTATCAAGATTTGTGGTATGACCAATGTTTTGAAATAACATATTTTGCATATAAGCTAAATTATTTGCTAATTGTTGTAAAAGGAAAAATAAACAGAATAACCAAGTAATAGGATCCTTAAATGCTTCAATAATTTGATATTTTTTAATTACCTTTTGTTCGATAGAAGATTGTGAGGACCTTTGTACCCTTCTAATTACCCACACTTTCTCTTGAGTGGTTAAAAATTTAGCATCAGTTGGATTACTTGGATAAATCCAAAGTACAACAATAGTCATCAAAAATGTCATACCACCAATAATGATAATGAATAATTTCCAAGTATGAATTGCCGCATGAGCATGTAAAATACCATAAGCAATTAATGAAACAATAACACCACAACCAATACAACTACTGTAAAAAACAGGTGCATAGGCATTTTTCTCTTCTGGTGTTAAAAATTGATTCATTGTTATATTTAATGTTGGAACAGCGATTGATTCAACAAACCCCAGGAAAAATCTTAAGGCATAAATGCCTTGATGGTTTGTAGCGGTACAATGTAAGAAAATAATAATTGTCCAAGCAGTACACATAAATATCATTACTTTACGAATTGAAAATTTTTGAACCCAAATTAAATTAAGTAAACCGATAATATAACCAACATAAAATAATGTGTTGGAATTGTTATATGTATTTTGAGTTAAATGAGCATCATCCCATAATTCAAAAATAGAAGCATATGATAGAGTTGCCTTATCAGAATAAAGTAAAAAATCAATTGAAGCTGTTAGGGAAACTATAATCCAGGCCACTTTACGTCTTAATTTTTTTTCTTGTTCGGGAGTAATTTCATCGAATTTATCATCATGTATCTCCATGAATTCGGTGGTAACATCTGCATCTTTAGCTTTGACTAGTTTGAATCCTTTATTTTCATCAATATTTTTCAATTCAACGATATTGTCCGAGATTGTAGAAGTAGAATCATTTTTTAATTCAAAATCAGATACTGTAGTATTAGATTTTTTTATAAATTTCTTTAAAGTTGACATATTCGATATCGGTTTATCTTTAAAGGTAGTTGCTTGTGGAAAGTATAGTTTTCTTATTGTTGAAAATAGTAGATAAATCATTATTTTAGCAACTTTAAATAGCATTCGTAAGTTGACTTGTTTAAAAATATAACTTTGATTTGATATTGCAATTGGTATGCATCATACCACTCTGATAAATGCAAAGACATTTATAGAGACAAATTATGCAGATTAATATCCAACAATTTATTTTTGAAAGAAGTCAAAAATGATAGTAAAATACCCATAAAGGAAATAACATTATCTAATCTGAAACTTACGGAGTTTCTTCAAAATATTTTGATATTTCAACAGTAGTCAGACGTCATTTAGTAGAGGTTTGATTAAAAAAATAAATTTGGGCTTTCAATCAATTACAAAATAAAGTCATGAAATTATTAAATTTTTAGCTGAAGTCAAATTAAAATAATTCGTATAATCAGCAGTAAAAGCAATACTCAGTCCATTAATTTCTATTGATAATATTTTTCATTTCCTATTTTGACTTTGTAAATGCGTCATCGGATCTGGGCAATTTTTTAGCACAATTAATAGCAACTCTATTGTCTCAACGATGTGGATTTTTTCAAATATAAAATTGACTTTGGCAAACTGTATCTTGGCGTAAAGATATGTTCAAACAATATTTCGCCAGTTGATCAATGTTTTTGTCATTCAACAATGGTCTCAAGGGGATACCAACACATATGTAGATCATTTACATTCCAATAATCTACCTTCAACATTCTTCTTTAGACTGACTTTTTTTTTAAAATTTAAATATATGCAATATTAATTATATATCACGAGGACAGTAATTATTTTAGAACGGACACAACTACTAAATATGTTGTTTATGTGAGCCTCTTATTATGTCGAACTTATTAATGCTTGTATTAAATTGTTTCTTTGACTAATGTAATTTTTTATTTATTTATCAATTATTTATATTATATGATGTTAAATAATTGGTAAGCTATGCGAAGTAATCATTAATGAATTGTCTATGCTTTTTCCAACCTGTTAAATTATCTAATTCCTCATTTAGTAAAATGATATCCTGTGTTGGAATATATTTATCAGTTTCAAAATCCATATCTTCATACTTAACAAGCCAATCTCTTTTCCAAGCCCACCAAATAATGTAGACAAGTGGGAAAATAAATAACTCTAAATAAACTTGGAAGAAATCATAAGTACTCCATGGATCAAAAGCAGACCAACCTTGTACAAGAATGATAAAAGATACAAAAACTATAAGGAACCATGGACCATACGGATATGTCCAATTCTTATATTTCAATTCATGTGTCTTGCCTTGAACTTCTAAACCTTTTCTAAATCTTATAGATGTAATAGCAATACATAACCATGCAATTTGATTGGAGACACCGACAATGTCTTGTAACCAAGTCCATAAAGTACCAGCACCAATGAAACTAGCACCGAAACATAACCCACCAACTGCCCAAGTAATTAACACTGCAACATATGGTGATTTGTATCTGTTCGTTCTACTGACAATTTTCTTTGGTAAATAACCATCAAGACCCATATTATAAAGTAAACGTGAACCGGCAAATAACGCATGATTACAACCACTAATGAAAGAAGTTAAAATAACAGCGTTCATGAATGAACCAGCACCTTTAGCACCAGCCATTTGGAACACGAGAGTGAATGGGGAAGTCATAACAGATTTAGTTACTAAACCAGGATAATCGTATGGAACACACATAGCAATAAAGAAGGCAGAGAAAACGTAAAACACTAAGATTCTCCAGAAAACGGTCTTCACGATCTTGGGAGTATTTCTAATTGGATTAAATGCTTCACCATTAGTTAATGTGATGGATTCAGTACCACCGTAGGCAAATGAAGCACTCACAAAAATTGATGCAAAACCTTTGAACCCATCAACGAATGGAGCTTCACCACGAGTCCAATATTTGAAACCAATATATTCATGTTGTGGATTATGACCAACATTAACCACAATACCTAATATAAAGAAGATAATAATAGCGATGACCTTTAATAAAGCTAACCAATATTCGGCTTCACCATATAATCTAACACTAATAACATTTAACACTAAGACCAACCCCCAAAATAATAAAGAAGCAGCCCAAAATGGGAAATGATTATCAGAAGTTTTCCAATAATCTAAAACCAATTGTAAAGCAGTTAAATCAGATGCAACAGAGACAGCATCATTGAACCAATAATTCCAAGTTAATGCACAACCAAATGATTCAGAAACAAATTTATTTGCATATGAACAAAATGACCCACTAATTGGCATATAAGTGGACATTTCACCAAGTGATAACATAGTTAAATACACAATACCACCAAATATACAATAATTTATGAAAAGTGATGCTGGACCACCTCTAGCTAAACAACCTGAAGTAGATAGATATAACCCACTACCGATGATACCAGCAATAGAGATCATATTAATATGACGTGGCTGTAAAGATCTTGTTAAATCTTCACGAATGTTAGCCTCTGGATCATCTTCAATAGAGGAGTCATTAGATTCAACAGTCTTGACACCTTCAAAATATATTTTTTTATTATAATTTTTAGTTTTAGTAACATCATTAGTTGATGAATCACTGGAACTAATTCTAATCAAATCTGCCATAATTTAGTAACAATTATTAATTATATGCTTAAACTTTTTAGCCTTCTGATCAATAAGAAAAATATTGATAAACTGTATAGGTTCACTTTTTGTTTCCATATTTATATAAACCTTGAACACTAACTGTAAACTGCCGATGTGTTATATTGAATGCTATAGTGCCTTTGATATTGGATACAATATAAATTTAAGCACATTTTCGAAGAAACGATTATAAATTGAAGTCATAAATTTTTTGAAAGTATTTGATTAAGTCAAATTGACTAATTCATAAAAGTGGTTGCAACTATATCTCCGGGACATAGAGTGATTAACTTTTTTGACTTTGTAAAAATATAAGTAGAGATTGATGAGTGGCTTTTTCAAATCAAATTGACCAAAATTATTGTCTTCGTAATGTGATATTTTTTTTAAAAGGGCAAATATTGACTTTGACATATTTCCGTTCAAAGCATTATGAAAGTTTTGAAGTCACCGAGTGTCCTTCACCGTCTAATATTCTGTCTTGTCAAAAGACATTGTTGTAAACATTAGTAAATATATGTATGATATTTCAAAATTCAAATTCGCTTGAATATTGATCATATACTACGAAAGAGAATGTCTTAGTATTTAATAAATACTATTTAACCCATATATCTTGTGTCTATACTATACACTATAATATTAAGTAACTACATTACAGATCAAGATAATAAATAGAAAATATTTTCTTAAAAATTAATTTTATTATAATTATATATGGAATATGTAAACGTATCTCTTACTTATATGTAAGAATTATATAAGAGATTATAATAATGTTGTGAAAGAACAGATTGAATTTATGCAAAATAATCATTAATGAATTGTCTATGCTTTTTCCAACCTTTTAAATTATCTAATTCTTCATTTAATAAAATGATATCTTGTGTTGGAATATATTTATCAGTTTCGAAATCCATATTTTCATATTTAACAAACCAATCTCTTTTCCAGACCCACCAAACGATGTAAACAAATGGGAAGACAAATAATTCTAAATAAACTTGAAAGAAATTATAAGTACTCCATGGATCAAAAGCAGACCAACCTTGCACTAAGATGACAAAAGAAACGAAGATGACAAGGAACCAGGGACCATATGGATATGTCCAATTCTTATATTTCAATTCATGTGTCTTACCTTGAACCTCTAAACCTTTTCTAAATCTGATAGATGTAATAGCAATACATAACCATGCAATTTGGTTCGAAACACCGACAATGTCTTGTAACCAAGTCCATAAAGTACCAGCACCAATGAAACTAGCACCGAAACATAACCCACCAACTGCCCAAGTAATTAAAACTGCAACATATGGTGATTTGTATCTGTTGGTTCTACTGACAATTTTCTTTGGTAAATAACCATCAAGACCCATATTATAAAGAATACGTGAACCAGCAAACAAAGCATGATTACAAGCACTAATGACTGAGGTCATGATGACTGCGTTCATAAATGAACCAGCACCTTTAGCACCGGCCATTTGGAACACAATAGTGAATGGGGAAGTCATAACAGATTTAGTGGCTAAACCAGGATAATCGTATGGAACACACATAGCAATAAAGAAGGCAGAGAAAACGTAAAACACTAAGATTCTCCAGAAGACGGTCTTCACAATCTTGGGAGTATTTCTAATTGGATTAAATGCTTCACCATTAGTTAATGTGATGGATTCAGTACCACCGTAGGCAAATGAAGCACTAACGAAAAGAGAGGCAAACCCTTTGAACCCATCAACGAATGGAGCTTCACCACGAGTCCAATATTTGAAACCAATATATTCATGTTGTGGATTATGACCAACATTGACCACAATACCTAAGATAAAGAAGATAATAATAGCGATGACCTTTAATAAAGCTAACCAATATTCGGCTTCACCATATAATCTAACACTAATAACATTTAACACCAAGACCAACCCCCAAAATAATAAAGAAGCAGCCCAAAATGGGAAATGATTATCAGAAGTTTTCC
>JAJLYE010000316.1:0-12662 GCA_030571715.1 Grigorovia jiainica (nom. inval.)
TAAAATTACAAGAGAAGGAAAAATACGAGAAAGAACAAAGGGAATTAGAAGAGATTGTCGCTAAGGGTCCACCATATCCACCAGATTTAAGATTAACTAAAAAGGGTACCCCCAAGAAACCATATAGAAGATGGACAAAGGATGAAATGAAATTAAGGGAACATTTGGTTAATAATAATTCATCATTGTCATTGAACAATTATCAATATTTTGAAAACAATAATAATGATATCGATAATTATAACCAAAAAATTACTGGTAATAAACCATTTAGTTTCGATAATGAAAACAACAAGATTCCTTGGAATACTTTAAAGAAAATTCCACTTTTCAATATTATTAGAAAATGTCATGATTTGCAGTTTTTCAATACTAGAGATTTAGAGATTAATTTATTAAGAATTGGTGTTACTGAAACTCGTTTATCAGAAATACTTTCTAATGTTAACTTATTTGGTTATACAAAAGAAGATGTTATTCGTGAATTTATAATTAGAAGAGATATTACTCAACATATTTGGGATCAACATTTATTTATTAAAGATGCTATTAAATTTCATCCACCTTGGCAATTACCCTTATTTCCACCAATGATTTTACCAATTGCAAGAATCTTGCCAATGAGGGCAAATCCTGAAAGGGAGGTTAAGTCAAAGATTGTTACAACAGATTCTACATTTATCGACAGTGCCATTAGATTAATACCATCAATTTTGAATCCAATCATTAAGACATTGAAAGCTGCAGCTAAGAAAAAGATAGCAAATGGTACATCACCAGAAGAGGCAACTAAACAATTGGCTGTTTTAATTAATCATACAAAGAAAATGATATCTGATGTGATTTATAAGAAAAGAAATCAACATTTACAAAGAATGAACAATAATATAAAATTAGAAAAGTCAAGAAACGAAAATAAATTGAATAACATTCCAATATTCAACTCCAGTAAATTGAAGATCTCAAACGATAATAAAAATAAAATTAATGATATTCCATCGATTCCGATTTTCAATTCTGGCAAATTAAAGAGAATTCCTCTACTTACTAATATTAAGAAAGAAGAAACGAATAATGTTTCAACTATTGATTTAACTGACGGTGTTAAACCTAAGGAGATTATTGAAATTGTTGATGATTCTATTGGTGAAATAGAGACAAATAAAGAAAAAATGGTCCATAATGAACGATCAAAAGATACTATGGAAATTGATGATAACGAAAATGTACCTGAAAAATCAATTTCGACATTACCGAATGCAAATGACGTTTCAGCCGACAACTCCAAGAATACTACAGGTGTCGAAAAAGGTGTTATTGAAACGAATGAAACGGATATAAATAAATCTGATCAACTTGACAATGGAATAACCATTCCATCTATTTCTTCAACTAAGAAAGTGGGTACCGTTGATGAAGTGTCGATTCCAACGAATGTATCAGTTGCCAAACAACCTGCAGATTCTTCAAAGGAAACTGAATTGAATATTGTTAAAATTGAAGAAAGTGAGCATGACTCGATACCTAAGAACGTAATAACTAATTCTAGTAGTGACAACTCCAATATACCTACACCAGTTAAAGTAGAAGCAATGATTGAAAACATTGTTAAAAATCAATTAAAAGGTGAAGATGATTCAGATTTAAATAATATTATCTCATCTACTATTAGTGGTTTAATTCCAAGTTTACAACGTCAATTACTATCAGTGACTCAAAATCCGTCAGAACCATCATCTAAGGATAAAACATACAACGAACATGATAATATTAAAAGAGAAACACCTAATTTAATAAATTTAACAAAGAACTCCAAGAGGCCCTCACCATCACCTTTACAAAAACATATTACTGTTCCGCATAGAAGATCGGATATAAATAAATATCTTAACACTGAAGGATTAGTACCGCCCAAACCTAGAAATTTTGCATCAATGCCACTTAACATTTCTAGACCAAAAAAGAAATCTAAGGTATCACAAATCAAGATTGAAAATTCTAGTTTACAAGATACAATTGATAAAACATTATTGAGAAATATTAATTCGTCCACACCACCACCACCGCTTTCTAGTAATAGTAACAATAATATAATTATTGCTAATAACAATAGCAATATTGATACTTCTTTAATAAATTCGTCATCCAAGGAAACGTCTTTAAATTTAGAAATTGATAGATCTGTTGAACTTCTTAAATCTACACCACCAGTGATGAAACAACAAGTGGTAAAAGCACCTATTGAAGTTGTTTATCAATTTAATATACCAGATTTTAGTACGATACCAGGTAAAAAAAGTGCAATTTTAAAGAAGGCTAAAAGTCGTTTAAATAATACAGAAGAATTAAGATTAAAGAGAGAATTAAATAAGGAGAGAAAAAGAAGATGGAGAGAGGCAAATGTAGAGAAAAATTGGAAAAATGATTTACGTTCTAGATTAAAGAAACGTGCTAATAATATTTTTGGTAATGAAGATTCACTTGAGAAGACAAATTGGTTAAATACAGAATTTATTAAAAAATGTCAAGAGAGTAATTATAATTCTGAATTATTCGAAGATACAAAGAAAGAAGAAGATAAGAAATCTGTTGTTAATAATAGTAATACTATAACCGATGTGGATGTTTTAAATATAATTGCTAATAGATTAGATAGATTAGATGTTGCTAGAACCATTGAAAGAGAATTAAATGAAGAAGTTAAAAAGATAACTTCTATACCGACAAATAAGAAACGTAAATTAAATAGTGGTAATAAATCTAGATCAGGTTCATTTTCCACTACATTACCAATTATTAAGAGAGCAAAGATAAATATGGAAGATATTGATAAAAATTTAATCACCAGTGATGATATTCGATAAGAACTCCGCAAAATAATAAATTCTAACAGTTATTGTTATTATGTTTTTAGTTTATAATATACAGTTGTATTATAATACAATATAATTTCGTATAGTATATAAATTTATACAATTCAATGAACAATTAAACAAGGATATATGTTATTTGGGGTAGTGAATCCCTTTACATGAATGAGATACGTGGATGATAATAATAATCACAATTATAATAAGATCTCTTAACATCGTTCCAATTTGGTAAAATTTTTGTTATATCAATTAATTCATAATCACATTTCATACCATAAGTAGTGACATCAATTTCGACAATTTTTTTATAAACGTCATAACAAATTTCCCTATCGGCACCAAGACCATTAAAGAATGAGAAGACACCATCAGGTTTAATTAACCCACAAATGACATCATATAAATCTAACATATCTTGATAATGTTCACTGAAAGTATCATAGTAGATACCATCGAAGAAAACATCACCTTGATCTAATAATTCATTTAGACAATCTTGCCATCTACCTTCTAAGATGATAACGTTTGGTTTTTCATACCAACCATCTTTCTTTAATTTCGCCAATACATCAGGATGTGCTTCACATATATAATGTTTACCTGGCTTCAATGATTGAATATAAGTATCAATAATACCCATTCCAAATCCAATATTTAAAATATTCGAATCCTGTGGGTTGTTCTTTGGTACAATTGTATTTGCTGCTAATTTCATAATCTTATCTTCCCATTCCATCATAACACCATCTTTATTATCTCTTGTAATTAATGCATCTTCCGTATATTCTAATTTAGTGTTTAAATAGGTTTCTTGATTTGCTGCAGTGGCATCTGGATCATCAGTGGTCACTGGACTGAAAATTTTAGGTGTATTATTATTTGATGGGTCAACGATTTCCTCCTCTGGGATCTTACTTTTGTCAATTTTTTCAATATCATCATTGATATCATCATTTTCAAAATCTAAGAATTCAACATCACCACCATTAATCTTTCTCAATAACAATTCTGCGGAGACACCAGCTTCGATAATTCGTTGATACAATTTATTTTCTTTAGCAAAACCTTTCTCTAAAATCAAATCACCAATTGTCTTACCTTCAAAATCTAAGAAATTCCAACCGGCACCATATTCGAAAAGAGTATCCATCAAAGACAAGATCACATCTTGCTCGTCCTGAGTACAGTCCCCTGGAAGAGATCTAGCAAGGATATGTAAGGGCGTAGTATTACTATCTTCTTCAGTAATTTCTTCATTTTTCTCAAATGCAGCAACTTGTTCTAAAGTGTAAGTTGCTGGTATACCATTTTTCAATAATTCATTTAGACGAGGTAAGTATTTTTCCTTAGTGATTGGTCTCTCTGGAAGAGTCAACAAATGATGTAATTCGGACATATATGTGTGGAATAAACTTCAAGATTGGATAATTTTTATTTTTATATATTGAATACTA
The DNA here is from genome assembly GCA_030571715.1 of Grigorovia jiainica (nom. inval.). Taxonomy (NCBI): domain Eukaryota; kingdom Fungi; phylum Ascomycota; class Saccharomycetes; order Saccharomycetales; family Saccharomycetaceae; genus Grigorovia; species Grigorovia jiainica (nom. inval.). The sequence goes on from JAJLYE010000316.1 coordinate 4,328, forward strand.
AATGCAATTACTGGCCACAAAAGTGAAAAATTTCAACTCATCGGAAAATGCGTTTCCCAAAGCGGCAAAACACCGAAAAAACTCAAATTTTGAAAAAAAACACCGAATTTTTTAATTTTTTTAAAATTCCGAAATTCCGTAATTCCGAAATTCCGAAAAAATACGGAACAAACGCGGAACAGTTCCGCCAAACACGGAACTTGCCGTTCCAAAACACGGAACACTTCCGTTAATTTCCGTTTTTCTTCGAAGGGGAAAAAAAATAAAAAAATGTTTTCGTTTTTTTTCAAAATGTTGATTCAAATTGTTTATACAATTATAAAAAAAAAATATTATAATATTTAAATATTAAGGTGGTTAAGTGCCCCAGGCATCGATTGAGTGGGTTATATTTTTACATAAAGCGATTGACAATACGATAACAGATTTAACTTTATAAAAATCTATCAATTAAAACAAGATAATTATCAATAAACAAATAACATAGAAGAACACTCTCAATAATTTAAATATGGCCACTAGAAAATGTTCCACAAATGATTTCATCTTTAAAGAAGAAATTGGTCATGGTTCATATTCTACTGTATACAAGGCACTTGATAAGAGATACGAGAAGAGAATTTATGCCATTAAAGTTTGTTCAAAGACACATATTATAAAAGAGGGGAAAGTTAAATATGTTACCATTGAGAAAAATACACTCAATGTATTGGCAAACGGTAATCATCCAGGGATTGTTAAATTGTATTATACTTTCCATGATGCTAAAAATTTATATTTCGTATTAAGTTTTGCACCAGGTGGTGAATTATTGTCCCTTTTACATAAATTTGGTAAATTTAATGAAATTTGGTCCAAACATTTCACTGTACAATTAATTGATACTTTAGAATTTATTCACTCTAGGGGTATAATACATAGAGATTTAAAACCTGAAAATGTTTTATTAGATAATTTGGGTAAATTAATGATTACTGATTTTGGTGCAGCTTTAAATTTAAATAATTCAAATATGAATAATAATACATTGATTGATACTAGTAATAATAATAGTAATAATCATACTAGTTCGTCTTTTGTTGGGACTGCTGAGTACGTTTCACCGGAATTATTATTATATAATCAATGCAATTATAGTACAGATATTTGGGCATTAGGTTGTATGGTTTATCAATTTATAATGGGTAAACCACCATTCAGAGGTGAGAATGAATTGAAAACTTTTGAAAAAATCGTTTCATTGAATTATGATTGGAATAATGGTAATTCAAATAATAGTAATTCAAATAATATTGATCCAGAGTTAAATTTACAAATTGTTTCATTAGTGAAATCGATATTAGTTATCGATCCATTGGAAAGATTAAATTTAAATCAAATCAAATCACATCATTGGTTTGATAATATTGATTGGTCTAATAAGGATAAAATTTGGAAGGGTATTTGGGAAATTAATATTAAATATTCAAATACTAATACCAACAGCAACATCATCAATAATAATAATAGTAAATCAATTCAATCTTATAAACATATGATACCAAATAGACAATTACATGTTATTGATACTCCTTTGAAAAATATTTCAATTACAAAACAGAAAAAGAAGAAACCAACAAAAGTTTCAAATACAACAAGTAGTATTGTAGAATGGAGGAAAAAATTAGGTATTAATAGTGAAAATACTAATAATACAAATAACAATAACATTAGCAATAACACTAACACTAACACTAACATTATCAATACCAATACCAATATTAATGCCAATATAAACAACAATATCAAGAACATTACCAATAACAATAGCAATAATAATAACATAAATACAATCAATAGTAATAATATCCTTACAAATAATGATAATAATTTATTATCGAAAAAAAATATAACAACAACAACAGCAGCAGCAGCACCAACAGCACCAACAGCAATTCACAATAATAAGATAAATAGATTAGTAAATTCAAATTCAATTAATAATATTTCAAATAATATTTCAAATCATACTAATAATAATGCATCGATTAACATTAAATATGCTAATTCAAAAAATAATCATAGTAACTCTATTAACAATAGAAAATTGAGTACTTCTACTACAAATATAAATCATTCTACTAATAGTATAAATCACTCACATACTAATCACACATCTATTAGTAATAATACTACTACAACATCAAATATAGTTCCAAAGACAATAAAGAACAAGAAAATAAATAATAAAATTAGTGAAACTACTAAATTACCTAACACTAAAACTAATTTAAATACTGCTACAACTACTAAGAATAATAAGAATAATAATAGTAGTAGTAATAGTAATAGTAACAACAATACCAATATCAATTTATTACCACCTGATATATTAAAACAAGATTTAGTTAATATATTAACTATACCATATGATCCAAATGGTCCATCAATGTCAATGACAAGTTATAATAAAATTGATAATGATATAATTACACAATTTGTTAATAGTAATGAAAATAAAATTAAAAATAATAAAATTGAATTATTAACCATAAAAAATGATGGTTCAATTTTTTATCATGAATTAGGTGAAAAGGAGGAATTTATTGTTAATATTGGTGATATGGAATTATCAATGTATGATTTTGAATTTAATGAAATGAATCTTCAAGGTTATTTAATCTTAGAAAAATATCATTATAAAATTTGGTTTATTTCAATGATTGGTAATCGTGGTTATAAAGCATTAAATAAATATATTATTAATAAAGATGAAAATTGGGTAGATTGTTTCTTTAGAGTTAGACAACTGGTGGAAGATACAAATACAATTAATAACAAATTACAAAATGTTTTACTAATAGATGACACTATTTCAAATAATACAACATTAATTAATGATAATATTTTACCAATTAGTCAATCTTCAAATAATAAATTCGTAGTTTCAAAAAAATCAATAAACAAAACAATATCTCCTCCCATTACTACCCTTGGTAAAAATACTAAATCTAATGTGAAACAAAGATCTGTATCAGTACCAGATTTAGATAACAATTCCAATAAAACTATTGAGATTAATACAAATGTTAACTCAAATAAATCGAATACGGTTACTAGGAAAAATGTCAATTCACCAACATTAGCTAATAGTAATATTTTCAACAACAATGGTAATAGATCAATAAGTAATCCAAATTCACCATTAAGTTCATCTGTATCACAATTTGGTAGTAACACTAATAATAATATTGCTAATAAAAAATATCATAAACCTAAGGATATGGTTATCAGTAGTAGTAGATTTGAAGTTATTCATACTTTATCTAAGGGTAATAATAATACTATCAACGAATCAAATATTGCATCTAGTGGTGCATCAGCAGCATTTAAGAATTTACAAAGAAAATCAACTCATAAATAAATATTTCTTTATACTAATATTAATATTTATATAAATATACAATTAAATATGTATTTTAATCTTATATTATTATCATTGACATTAAGCAATAAATGCTAAAACTAAAAGTATAATCAATACAATAATCAATAACCCAATACAGCAATCATTAATACGTTCTTTATTTTTCTCATAAACCCAATTTAATTGCTTAGTACTTCTACTTAATTTATTTGTCATTGTATCCATATTATAATCTAAATCATCTAATAATTGACCTTGATCTTCCAATTCTTGACCCATTGTTTCAGCTTGTAAATGTAAATTTTGCATTGTCTTATGAATAGTATCTAAATGAACATCTTGTTCTTGAATCATTTGTTCTTGTAGTGCATTTGCCATTTCGTTATTGTTATTATCATTAGCAATATTATTACTATTACCTTCATCAACGGCATTGGAAGCATTGCCTTGAGGAATATATTGTTTTATATTTGTTAATTGTGTTCGTATTAATTTAATTTCATTTTCAGAATCTGTTGTATCCACATTTTGTCTCTTTAATATAATAATTGTACGATCTAAATCCAATAAAGTTTCATCTACATCCTTTATAATGGCTAGGACTTCCTCGTTGACTGGATTCTCTCTAAGAAATGTATTAAGCCTTATTATCTGTTCCCTTGTGTCGTTCAGGACCTGTTGAAATGGATCGTTTACATCCATTGTTATAATATTATTTTTGAAGTTTGTTCAATATCTTTTGCTATTGATGTTGTGGATATTTTATTTATTTTTTTCAAGCAAAATTTCGAATTAATTAATGCGCCCTGCACTAATAAAATTAATATTATCGTTAAATATAGTGGTCAGCATTACATAGATAGGTATAATGAATGATGTTAATGCTGTGAATACTGTTCAGGAGTCGAATATCACTAAGACAGATGATAAGAAGATTGACGTTGCCGCTACAATTGGTGGTCAAGCCACAAGAAAATATTTAAATGCTAATGTTACACAGGTGCTATTACAAGGTATGAAATTGATTGCCGTGGAGAAACCAGACGATCCCTTGAGAGTATTAGGTGAATATCTTATTGCTCAAAGCCAAAATCCAAAATAATATAGAGTTAATTATTGGGATGTAAATTAAAATTTCGTAGAAAATTCAATATATAATATTTGTTGTATATAATATGTACAAGTAAGTGTAAAAGGAAAAGAATATATTATATTTGTTATTACATTTGTTACCATCAGATTAAAATTGTTCCATAGTAATATCATCACTAATTTGATTCATTAGATTAACCATAAATTTGCATAATTGTGACATTAAATTAATTTTCCAACCATACCAAAGACCCTTCCATTTATTCAATACAGGTTTAATAATCAGTTGATCCCTTGAGATAAATAGCATTGTATTGGTGTTTATGGTTGGTTCCATTATATATTCTAATTGGTAACGTTTAATCAATGTCTCCAATGGTAATTTAACATATAATTTAATTAATTGTGTCATTAATCTTAATAAACAAGTCACTAATATAATTTGATTATTAGTAATAGTGGGTAAATTTAATTTATAATAAATAACAAACTCTAAAGTAAAATCTAATACATTGGTTAATATGATCTTTATCAATTGTAATGAGTACATCTTTAACATATTATTATTCAAATTATTCATTTGTAACCAAATTTGTGGGCTCCAATGAATATTTGCAATAGGTGAATTAGTTACAATTTTAGTTAATTTGATTAATTCTAATGGTGTTAACCAAAACATGGTAATAAATTGAGTTAAATTCTTCACTAAAAATGATATTTGAATTGAATTACTTAACCAATGAGATGGTAATAAATTGTAACATAAAACGTTTATGAATTTATTAAAGATTTGATTAGATACGTTACTTAATATTTTAATATTAAACGTTAAATTTAAATTTCTCCAAAGATATTTCCAATTGACTTTCGGGAATGATTTAATTGTATTAAATATTTCCCAAGTGTCCAATTTATTAAATCTTAAATAATTAATTGATTCCGTGGGTAAAGTATCATTCCAGGGATCCATTTCATTCATATAGACGTTACTCTTATCGTTAGTATGCTTCAATTTAGTATAAATGGGGAAAAAATCAATTTCATCATTATCAGCTTCCGCTGTTTGTAAATTTGATATTGTTTTACCATTGTTATAAACATTATTGTTATTATCACTACTATTATTATCATTATTTACATTTGTAGTTTGTGTGGCGTCCAAAATTGAAGTATCTCTTTCAGTCACATCACTCACTTGCATTATGGTTCTTATATTTTCAAAAGGTTGTAATGCAATTTGCTTTAAATATGGTATTAATATAAGATTCCATAATAAATTATCCCACTGTCTCCAATGTGACCATATTTTATTTAAATTTAACAAAGAGGTGTTGTCTACACCACTTAATGTTAACCCAGTATTACCATAAATATTACCATTACCCACAAGAGAACCAGTTATTGATATTTGGTTACCACTCCTCTTAGAGTTATTATTGAATAAAAAATTTGTAGATTTATTTAAAATTGATAATTTGGATGTTAAATTTTTATTTTGTAAATCAATGACACCAAAGTCTGGATCGAATCTTGCCATATAGTCCATTTGAAACTCTCGAGAGTTATAATATGGTCTTAACACATTTCTTTGTGAATCTAATTGTGTCATCTTGATTGATTTGACAGTGTAACATTTTATTTTTAATTTCTTTGATTGTTTTTTTTTCCAATTTTAAATATAATAAGAATTGTTGTTTATAAAAGCAAAATTGAACAATTTAAAGTAATTAAGAGGATGACTGAAGGTAATTACAGATCACGTTTGTACGATGAACCGATTGTGGGTGCACCAGGTGAAGTTTCACTAACGATAATGGCATTATTATATCAAGAATTGATTAAAAAAACTTATAAAGAATCAAAAAATTTAAATTATTTGAATCAAAATTATCTGAAATGGGTGAAATAATTGGTGGTAAATTATTAGAATTATTGAATTTTAGAGCATCAATAAATGATGTAACACATTCCACTTCGATTTTCTCATCTAATTCTAATGCTAATAACTCTGCGTCAAATACAACAAATAATAATATTCAATCTTCTAATGGTAATACCATTACAAATAATAACACAAATACAAATATTGATTCAAATAATATTGATAATATGGCATCAAATAATATACAAAAGATGAAAAGACGTGATTTAAAGATATTAGATATATTACAATTCATTCATAGTAAAGTTTGGTCATATCTTTTCAATCGTGTGTCAAATGATTTAGTTAAATCATCAGATAGAAATAATGAATATATGATTATTGATAATGAACCAATATTAACACAATTTATCAATATTAATTCATTTGGTTCACATAATGATAGGATGTCTTGTGAATTCTTCGTCTGTGGTATTATAAAGGGTTTATTAGTACAATGTGGATTCCCTTGTGATGTTACACCACATTGTGTACCACAAGGTGAATATAATCAAAGGGTTGTTTATTTAATCAAATTTATTCACGAAGTTATTGAAAGAGAAAACTTAAGATATAATTAAATCAATTAAGATATTTTATTTATTGTATTTATCACATTTAATGTATTTATCTATAAGTCTAATGTAAGTATATTACTGAAAATTATTGTGTATTAAATGTAATTTTATAGAGGGAAATATATTAATAGTAAGTATATATTTTATATTGTTTTGTCTACTTCCAAGATAAATAAATTGTACAGTGGCTAAGCATTTTTTATTGGATTTGTATAATTGTTTTTTCATCAGAAAGCAAATATGAATGTTTTTTTAATACAGTTTAAAAAATAAATAGTGACAATATAAACTACAAACAATTGAATTATAAATTGGCTTTTTAAAAATAGAAACTTGTTAATTTATCATAATATTCGACATCTCATTATACGTGTAATGAAAAAATCTGTGATAAAAAGAATATTGATTTCCACCCTGGCATCATCAAAAATATTAGAAAAATCTAAAGATGTTATAAGGCATAATCAAGTATATAATTTATACAAAAAATTTTCAAAAATAAAATTAGTTCTACTATTATCTTATAGATTTTAATTGACCGCGCCACCGCTATCACTTTCTTACATAACTTTTATAGTGGAGGTCTCAATTGCTAAAGTATATTGATGTTTGGAAGGTAAAGAAATTCTATTTTCTCTTTGTTTTAAATAACAGCTCAAAAATATTTTCCAGAAATGGGCGTGTGGCGTAGTCGGTAGCGCGCTCCCTTAGCATGGGAGAGGTCTCCGGTTCGATTCCGGACTCGTCCAAAATATTTTTTATTTTTTGAACTTATTTAAAATTTTGGGACTTATAACCATTTTGATTTTCATTTGATATGAATAATAAAATATCTGTGGGGAATGTTTCAACTACTTTTAGTTTTATTTCTCAGGGCGCTAAAATTCGAAACATTCCTTGTATGTGCATAATTAGTACATATAAAATGTTGGTTTCTACGGGATATTCAGTGGAAATCAAACATTTTTCATTTTTCGGAAAATCAAGGGTACTTCCGAAAACGGCAAATCCGTTGATTTTACCTTTCCAAATTATTTTTTTGAACAAAAATGGAAATATATAAAAAGGTTAGAACCTTATATTAATTTCAATTATGCAATTGTTGGCTTGGGCTATCATTAATGATCCCTAAAATTTCCTTTTGTAACCGTTTTCAAATTGACTTTTGGGTTCAATTTACCTTTAAAAATTCTTATAAATGGGATGTGGGATTCATTTTTATTCTTCTTTCTTAAACTTCACTTTTCTTAATAAAAGCATTATTCAATAAAATAAGTTAACTTACTAGAAACTAATTTGACAAACAAAAAAAATATAAGCAATGTGTTATTCAGCATC
>JAJLYE010000319.1:0-12000 GCA_030571715.1 Grigorovia jiainica (nom. inval.)
CTAAAACCACAACACTAAAACCAAAAACCTTAATTATAATATATTGTCGCAAAGGAAAATAGGAAAACAGTGAATGGAAAATTTAAGTAGAAAAAATTAAACGGATGAAGGAAAATTATCAAAATTATTTCTATTCAATTTTAATCAAATTAATATTCAATAATTAATAAAAAATAAATTAATAGTTAATAAAGATCAATTAATAATTATCATAATGTAATTACTTGTCATCATAATTCAATAAATAATATAATTCTTAATTTAAATATTCATATGTAAGAGCACATAAATATTTCCATCAATAATTACATTAATTGAATGACAACAATTAACATACATTATAATATTATTAATGATGTAAAACAATAAAACTTACCAAAAGCAAAACAGCTAAAAATTTAACTTAACCTTAACATTAAGCAATAACAATTATTAAAAATTCCTTTTTTGGAAATTTACCACTAAATTAAAATAAAAACTTCTTTCTTCAAAAACCAATATCATTTATCAACTAAATGATTAACCAATATCATTCATAAGCAACTATATGATTACCACATCATATAACGTAATACATAAACTGAAGTCGTGATCAATAAAATAACTCTTCACGGTGCACATTCATGACAAAGTTTAAATTTTGGGGTATCTTTTTAAATATGTTGACTTTACAAATATTCTACTTATTTTTAGTATCTTTTAAGATTTAAGCATAAATAAAACAATAACTGTTAAATTAGTACAAATATATTGGCCAATGATAAAGAATTTAGTAATGCATTTAGAAATATAAAGAATATTATGCCAAAAATTGGTATTACAAACATATAAAAAATGAAAAACAAAATAATGTTTCACCCGAACATTAGTGTTGAAAAATAAGAAAGTTTTCTCAAATAATGTCAGTAATTTATTTTATTATATACTTTTATATAACCAATAAAGAATTCTCCACTAACATCGTATACGAATGAGTTTCAAACAAGCTGCTACCAGCTTTTTGCATTAACAAATTCTGTTGAAAGGGGCTCAAACCTGTATTACTAGTTTTAAAAACAATTAATTCCAAGACACAGTAAGAAGATACAGTATTTGAAGCAGCTAATTGTTTCAACAGCTAAGTTTAGAATATGAAATTTGTTAATTTGTCATAACATTTTGACATACCATGTCGTATGTAACAATTAAATTTATGATATAAAGAATATTGATGTTTCACACTGATATTAATATGAAAGTATTGTAAGATAAAGTTTTGTATCACCTGAACATCATATAAGAAAAACTTGAAAATGTCATTAAACGTAATTAAGTATATACTTTATATAAATGATCTTCAAAAACGAGATTAGTCCTACTGTTACCTTATAGACATGATTAACCTAGACACCACTACCATCTTCTTGCATTTTTAAAAACAATTAAACAAAGCTTGGTAGAGATGATAGGTTTACTTTCTCATATTCAATTTTTTTAATAACATTTGAACCTCTGACAGCTCTTTTAAGGTATAACTTTTAGTAACGAATATATGTCATTATTTTCGGATTCACGAAGAAGCGAAAAAACAGAAAAAAATTGAAAAAGCACAGATGTGACTACTAAAGCTACACAACATCCGTACATTTTATCTTTCGAAGACGGGTCTTAAAAAATATAAATAATTACCCAATACGGTAATTTTGAATAGACGCAAAAAAGTATTTGAATTTCCATAGCATGCCATTACATAAAAAAACTAACTGGTTTTTTCAACTTTTTTAACCCATATTAGAGTAGTAACGAACCTTTAGATGTATGTAGCAACCAATTTTGAAAATGACTAATATCATTTGTTTAGTTGTTGATTTGATTATTATGATGTTTTAACAATGTTTTACTAACAATTTTTTATTATATTTATTAATTTATTTTTGTAATTCTCCAAATTTATAATTTTAAATATTATCATTTTGTTTCCATATAGAATAATTTAAAATGCCTCCAAAAGTTCAACTTTCCAAAGCCGCTAAGGCTGCCGCTGCTATGGCTGGTGGTAAAAAATCTAAGAAGAAGTGGTCCAAGAAATCTATGAAGGATAAGGCTGCCCATGCTGTTATCTTAGATCAAGAAAAATACGACAGAATCTTAAAGGAAGTTCCAACTTACAGATACGTTTCTGTCTCTGTCTTAGTTGATAGATTAAAGCTTGGTGGTTCTTTAGCCAGAGTTGCCTTAAGAGATTTAGAAGCTCAAGGTATTATCAAGCCAGTTTCTAAGCACGCTACTCAAGTTATTTACACTAGAGCTGCTGCTGAATAAATTATTTAATTAATTTGTTAATTGATTAAATTATTTTTATTTAGTATCGTATTCAATTGTTATATATAAAAACATGTATAATTTAACTTTAATGTAAATTCATTCAATCATAAGACTCAATTATTTATTGGTTTCTTTTAATTCTATCTTTATTAAGTTTTATTTAATTTTCAAACTAGTTTGTTAAAATTAGTCAGGCCAATAAGTTCATTACAAATTTACTGTTTTTAATAGTAGGATTATTGGTTAGTTTCAACCCTAGAAATTATTTACAAGTCATTAAATACGAAATTTCATTTTTTCGATTTCATTTTTTTTTTATTATAAAAGCAGAAAAATTAATTCATTAAAAATTTTCGACATTATACTTTAAATTAAAATAAACTAATTGAAGTTGTTTCAATGTAAGGAAGATAATTATATTTGTTATACTAAATGGGTATTTAGTTCAATTATATGATATGTTTTCCTTAATCTTTGGAATATTCTTCAAATTCGAACTAAATTTTTGATTTTTAAATTTTTAAGTGATTATAAAAACTGGATATTTATTATCGTTACTGAGGAAGTATATGCAGGAACAAATTGTTATTTAGGAATTCTTCGTTTATGATCAAATTTAAAAATTTAAAAATTTAATTTGAAATCTTAATTATTACATTTTTATCACTACAATTTTTACTATTATTATTATTATTATCATTAATTTTTTTTATAATAATATTAAAATGATGAGTAGACAACCACAATTGTCTTTTATATCCGGCGATGATTCATTGAATATGTGCCTTGGATAACAACATGCATCACCATCTGATTTTTTTATTATTGGAAATACTATTATTTTAAATTCAATTAACTATTTCATATTTTTTTAAACATTAATTAAACAATTTAAATGATGATAAAACTACTTTTCAGTTCTGCTTCTGAACCAAAATACACAGGAAGATAAACAATTTACCAAGCTCATATCTGAAATAATTTGTTTAAAGATGTTGTTAATTAAAAATGAAAGGTTTTCTTGTAATTGTAAAAAATAAAATGTTATATATCTTGTACTGAATTTTCTTGTAAAGATAACAAAATCCTATTTTCTAGATAGTATATTCAGAAATGAATTGTAAAAAGTGTAGATGCATAGTAAGTTTGAAGATTTGTTAAGTTAAAAAGTGTTATTTTTACTATGAAACGTTATCATCTAAACTCATTTTTTAATTTTTCAATTGAATAAAAATAAAAAGTAAACTCCACGACGGGGAATTGAACCCCGATCTCGCACGCGACAAGCGCGAATTCTAACCATTAAACTATCACGGAATTGTTAAAATTTTTGCAAAACCTGATTTCCTCGTTCAGCAAAAACCAAGAGTAATTTAGTCGATAATACTCTCAAACAAGGCAATAATTAATTTAAACCAATAAATTATATATATTTATGTTATAATGGTTTAAAATTCACAACTTTATTTTTAGAAATTAAACATTAATTTTATAGTGTTCCTTAAAATTCAATATATTTTTGTGCCACATTTAATAAAAAACAAAATTTGATACTCTATTTTCTCAATTTTTTAATTTAACATGACAACCCCAACAAGTGGTTAATTCAATTCCCTTTGCTAATTACTGTCAAACACAAAAATTAGTTAAAATAAAAAAATTATTCATTTAGAAATTTCTATAAAGAATAATTTTTCGTTTTACATTAATATTATTTTGTATATAATCCAACAATAGTTGCTGATAGAACTAAAAAACAAATTTAAAAAAATATAGGTAGCAAGTGTGCATATTGCGATAAATTGCTTACTTTTTTATATATGACATCATAAAAATAAAAGCTATTCCAAAAATTGAATGTACTGAATCAAATGATATGTAATATTTGAAAACGATATAAATAAGTAAAGATAAAAATTTGCCAGTATGATTCTAAAAAGTTAAAAGTCAACAAAGAATGCATAAGAGAAGAATACAGTAAAATAAATATTTTGGGGCTAAATTTAAAAACTATTTTCTATGATTGGTCCGTTAAAATTAAAGCCCAAAAATTTAATCTCTCATTAAAAGTAAAGATAAACACCAACAAAACTACCTTAGAAAAAATAGATGGAGTTCATAGTAGTAAAATTCCTAAATTAAGTTAAAAACGTTGATATTTTAATTTTAAAATTTCCCAAAAAAGAATAATCTGCTTGACATGAAGAGATCACACAAAATATCATGAGAAGCACAATTTTGTGGGGGGTTAAAACCAACTTTGGTAAATTTCATATTAAATTTGAAAATTTTATTAGGAGTTATGGTTATCTGAAGGAAAAATTGTTAATCAATTTTAAAAAATAATACAAAAAAACCTATATTTATCCTTATTATAGTTTTTAAGAAACTTTAAATGACATCACAATTATATCGCGGCCCAACTTCCGTTTTTAAATGGAATTATACCTAAGAAAAAACAATTCGGTTATTAGTAGAAGAATCATTGGTTCAAATTTCCATTTACAGAAAAAACCCTAAAATGATATTAACACATTATAAACATGATGTTTGAAACAGGAACAATATCAAGTTTAAGAAAATTTTTTACAAATTTAACAGGCATCAACAAAACTATTTAAAAAAACTATATTTCGGAAACTTTTTTTTAAGAACCTTATCAGATAATTTCAAGAGAAGTAATAAGAATTGGTACACAAAGTATACAGTAAATAATTAAGAAGGGGAGTCAATGATACTAAAAATAAAATAAATTTGCTATTAAAGAAATCAATATGAATTATATAATAATAAAAAATAGCAAAACATTTCATTTGAAAATTTAATTCACATTCCAATTTAGAATTAATTTGAATTAATTTTCTTTTTCATGTTCAGTAGATAACCTCCTCATAGCAGATACAAAATCTTCAATGTGCCTCATTGCTTGATTTTTCTTTGGTTTACCATTCATCAATCTATCGAAGGCTGCTGATTCCGACATCAAATAATAAGCACCACCCATTACACAAAACACACCAATGGACCAAATATAAACACGGACAATAGTAACCACATCTGTCCAATTTTGAGACCACCAACCAAATGTAGTAAAAAGAGTTGCAACTATGTCAACTACTAGAACCGCCGTTGTCAATTGCCAAGAAGGTTTAGATGACCAAAATGGGCCCACTGCCCTCGTAATAAAGATCAACCAGTTTTCTGTCAATGAAATTTGTAAAAACATTACACCGTCAATGGAACCGAAATTTTGAATAATTCCACCATCAGGTAAAAACATTGTAGTTAGACATATCCATGATCCAATAGCCAAAGTTATACCTAGGATAACAGACATACCCCATAATCGAGGTAGATTCCATTTAACTGGATTTTGTGAATATGGCGCATGATCATATGCGATTGTTAATGTTGCAACATCGGCAAATATTGCAATAAAAACAATCAAATTAATATCCATTGATCTATTTAGAATAGCAATCCATAAACCGAAAAATAATTCTAAATGTAACGATAATGCAATACGATAGACCACATATGAATACATTCTATGGAAAATCTGCCTGGAAGTTTTTAAAGCATCAATAATGGCTGATAAACCGGGAGCCAGGAATACAATATCAGCAGCAGACCTAGCAGCATCTGTAGCACCTTCGACGGCAATACCAGTGTCTGCTTTCTTCAATGAAGGGGCATCATTAACACCATCGCCGGTCATAGCAACCAAATAACCTCTATTTTGCAAAATTTCCACCACTCTGTATTTATGTTGAGGGAAAACTTCAGCAAAGCCATCTGCATTTTCAACAAAATCAGCCAATTCGGAACCAGGCATATCGCCATTACTAAACGTACCATCACCCAGTCCCAATCTTCCTGCATTATAAATATTACTTCCTAAACCCAGTTGTCTACAAGTTTCTTTAGCAATACCGACCGCATCACCAGTCAACATCTTTATTCTCAACCCTAACACTCTAGCTTCATTGATAGTATGAGCTGTATCATCTCTAGGAGGATCCATACATGGCATAACACCTAATATTTCCCATTCTTCTTCGTTGATACGTCTGGCAACACCCAATGCTCTAAACCCTCTTGATGCTAATTCTGAAACCTTTTCACGATAATTAGCTTCAATATCGGCGGGAATACGATGATCATCTGTAACAGTGGCTAAAACCGACATAGGGGCACCCTTTACACATATTATTCTTTCACCGGTGGGTGCTTCGACAACTGCTTTGATTTTTTTAGATACTGGATCAAATGGTTGGAATTCAAGCAATTTAAATTTGGATAATTGTGCCTTGGCATGTGGATAATTTTTTAATGCTTTCAAAAATGCTTTATCAATAGCATCTAGACCTTTTTTTTTTCTGGAAGCTGCCAAACATGCAGTTATCATCAAATCGTCTCTAGAAACACCTTCCACTGTGTATGGTTCGTGTAGTGTTAACTTATTTTTGGTTAAAGTACCTGTTTTATCAGAGCATAATATTTCAACACCAGCTAATGATTCGATAGCAGATAATTTTTGAACAATTGCTCGTCTTCTAGCCAAAAACGCAGCACCAACTGCCATTGTTGTTGTTACCACAGCTGGTAAACCAACAGGAACGCCGATAATCGTAATTCCTAACGTAAATCTTAATATTTCAACAATGCCGTCACTTCTATAGTATGAAGATGTCCATATAACCAATAGGGTAAAGATGACTAAAACTAATAATATAATACCAATACCATTAAGCACTTCTGTAAAATGGCCAGAACCAGCTGATGCTTTATTAACCAAGGCAGCAGCTCTACCTACAAATGTATTATCCCCAGTAGCCTGTACGACAATAAACCCTTCACCTCTCTTTACAGTAGAAGATGAATAAACTAAATCACCATAATGCCTATCAACCGCCAACGATTCTCCAGAAATGGCAGATTGATCAATTTGAAGATAACAACCTTCAGTTACAATTCTACCATCAGCAGAAATAATAGTACCTTCTTCAATACTTAAGATATCACCTGGAACCACTTCATTAGCAGGTATTTCTAACAATTGACCATCTCTAACAACCATTGCTGAATTGGCAAGTGTTTGCTTCAATGCATCTACAATAGAACCAGCTTGGAATTCTTGAAAAAATCCAACCACAGCATTCAATAATAATAACCCACAAATTACACCAAAATCAACCCAATCCTCCATTGCAGCAGCTAATATAGCGGCAGCTTCCATTACAAATTGGATTGGACCTACAAAAAACATAAGAAATTTTAAAATTGGGTTTTCATGTTCTTCAGCCATTTGATTAAGACCAAATTTTTTTCTTCTTTTTGCTGCCTCGTCAGAAGATAACCCAGTTTCGATATCAGTTTGAAGTAATTCAGATGGAACATGTCTCGGTTGTAAATGTGCATTCTCCATTTCATTGTCGATTTCCTCTTCTTCTAATTCTTCTTCTGATTCTAACTCTGCAATTAAGTTATTGATATCTTCATCACCATCATTATCTACATTGGATTCTAAAGTTTTATCAAATTTATTTAGATTATTGGTATCAGTTATTGTTTCTCTTTCAATTATTTTTTCTGAAGTACTACTGTTACTCATCTTGCTAGAATATTAAATAGAAGTATTATAAATAGATATCTGCTTACTTTTGCTAATGTATTGACACAAAAAAAACTAGAAGTGTTATTAAAGAATGGAAGTTAGAAAAAAATATGTCTAATTATTTACCATTTTTATATTAAATTTTTTGTAATTGAAAATAATATTAACCTTTAACAAACCCCTGTTTGTTTGTTTTTAACAATATATATGACGTAATTAGTTAATTACCTTTATTGAAGAAAATGAAATTTTTTCACATATACTCCGAAAAACATTCGAAACAATAAAAGAAAAAGGGAATAAATAAAGGGCTATAATAAAATAAATTAAATTAGGAGTCTTAAAAAATGCAGCAGTTCAGAATATTATTTTGTATTCGAAGCAGTAAATTATTGTGCATAATATATGTCTAATCGCCAAAAAAAAAGAAGTAAAAAGTAAAGAACGTGACTATTATATTTTAACAAAGGGTCAATTATTAATACCTTAATTTTATTATAATCAACCAAAACCTGTCCATTCAATCGAAAAAAAGGACGTTTTGTCGTCATTGATATTTTCGTCATTTTCCTTATCGTCCATGCTTACATGACTAATTTTACCCTTATTTAATTTCTTAATACCTCCAATAACTACTAGTTTCTTAACATTTGTACCTAATCTAGCATTACCAATTAATTCAATAAAATCAATTGGTTCATTATAGTAATCAATAGCTCGTTTAACTATCAAATGTGAGTGATATTTCAATGGGTCACCTGGATATGCCATATATAGACCACCAAATCTACCTCCAGGCGATAAGAAATAGTTTAAGTTACGTAAAGATTGGAAAATTAAATAATTATTCCAGTTACTATAATTATTGATTAATATTTGTAAAATGGATACTTGTCTGTTGTTAGTATTACCAGTGTGTTTATCTAAATCAAAAATTGATTCATTTAACGTTTCAATAAATAAAGATGATTCAATTAGTGTATTGTTGTTATCAGAATCATTTTGTTTTTGATCATTACTGATACCTAATTTATTTAATTTTTCTAAATGCTGTTTAGTCTTAAATTCTCTTTGCAACTGGAATGAATCCATTAATTTTTGTTTTGTTTCTAATAATAAATTATCCCTATTGTTATTTACATTCAAATAATCATCAATTTCCTTCCTAATCCCTAAAGTGTATTTTAAATTCAATTTAGCAAACCCATTCAATACAAGCCAAATAGTTTCTTCTACCATTAATCTAAGTGGGACAGAATGAAACATATTCTGTTGTGACGCAGTGGGTAGTGTCCCCATAAGCACACCACAAATGCCCAAATCTCTTAGTTTCGCGACATCAGGTACGCTGAAAACCATGGGTACCAACACTAAAGTGTCTCCGTTGTCCACACATCCTCGTGCACCCTGCACATACACGTTAATCTCTATCATTAGCAAAGGCACTACACTTGTGAGTTTAAATGCAATTGAATTTAAATTTTGTACTGTGAAAAATCAATGATGAGAAAGACGCGTAATTTTCCAAAAATTGATAAACGCGTTCCCAATTCCCAGAAAAAATATTTTTCCAATTAAAATTAAATTAATTCTTATTACAAACACTTTACAAAGGATAAATACATATTGCCAGCACGAAAATGAGCAACAAATTGACAGAAGGGGAACTTTACAAGTTATTTACCGAAAGAGACCGTTACAATAATCCAGTTGGCGGTGTTTATCAAATTTTAAACACAAAGAAACCAGATCCAAATACAAATGCAAGGAAAAATATTATTATTATCTGTGATGGTAAATATCATAGCAAATGTTTATTAAGAGGTGAAGCAGCTAATAAATTTAATGATTTGAACTTACAAAAGGGTGACATATTTCGTGTTATTGCTGCTGAGGCTCATGTTATTCCACAGAAGATGAAATTTGTGTTATTAGTGGATGATTTTGAAGTTATTGAAAATGGTGCCGATTTAATTGATACTACTACTCAATTCATTGATACTTTCTTTGTGGATCATAAGAGTGAATTATTACCAGAACTACTAAATCCAAATGCTGAATCCCATCCATCCACCACAAATGAAGCAAAACCAAGCACTGATATTGTTAATGAAAATAAACCACAGGCCAATAACACCAGTAATAATATGTCTTCTTCACAAAATTCGCAAAGATCAAGACCAATTTCTGCTATTGAACAATTGTCACCATATCAAAATCTTTGGACCATTAAAGCTCGTGTTTCTTATAAAGGTGATATCAAGACATGGCATAATCAAAGAGGTGAAGGTAAATTATTAAATATTAATTTCTTAGATACTTCTGGTGAAATTAGAGGTACAGCTTTTAATCAAATGGCTGATAAATTAAATGAAATGTTAAATGAAGGTAAAGTTTATTATATTTCTAAGGCACGTTTACAACCTGCTAAACCGCAATTTACTAATTTATCACATCCATATGAATTATCAATGGATAAAGATACTATTATTGAAGAATGTCTTGATGAAAGTAATGTACCAAAGGCACATTTCAATTTCATTAAATTAAATACAATTGAAAATCAAGAAATCAATTCCACTGTTGATGTTCTTGGTATTGTCAAGACTGTTAATCCACATTTTGAAATGACATCTAGAGCAGGTAAAAAATTTGATCGTCGTGATTTTGATATTGTTGATGATTCAAATTATGTTATTACTGTTGGGTTATGGAATAAATCTGCCATTGATTTTAATTTACCAGAAGGTTCAGTTGTAGCCATTAAAGGTATTCGTGTTTCTGATTTTGGTGGTAAATCATTAACCATGGGGTTCAATAGTATATTAATGCCAAATCCTGAAATCCCAGAGGCTTATTCACTTAAAGGTTGGTATGACACTAAGGGTAAAGAACAAACCTACCATTCATTAAAGCAAGATATGAATTCAGGATTTGAGGCAACAATTATTTCCAACAGACTTACAGTAGCTAAAGCAATTAGTGATAATTTAGGTAAGAGTGAAAAAGGTGACTTTTTCAATTTAAAGGCAAACATTACATTCCTAAAAGTAGATAATTTTGCTTATCCAGCTTGTTCTTCACCTGATTGTAATAAAAAAGTTACTGAACAATCTGATGGTGGATGGAGATGTGAAAAATGTGATGTTTCTCACGAACAACCAACTTGGAGATACATTTTAACAATTTCTGTAACGGATTCAACTGGTCAATTATGGTTAAATTTATTCAATGAACAAGCTGAAAAATTAATTGGTATGGATGCCTCTAAATTAACTGATATGAAAAATAATGAACCAATGGCTTTTACTGAATATACACAAAAATTTCAAATGAAGGAATATGTTTTTAGAATAAGAGCTAGAGAAGATTTTTATAATGATCAAAGTAGAATTAGATACACTGTGGCCGGCTTAAGTGAAATTAATTATAAAGCAGAAGCCAATTTCTTAGCTGAAGAGTTATCTAAACAATTGTTAAAGTTATAAACACATTCGAACACACACACATGACTATACTGTTTAATAACTAAAATTAATATCAAACTTCTAAGAATTCCCTTTCTATGTAAATGTACAACTTTTTTATATATTATGTTAAATTATAATTATTGATTACACTCAAATTCTTTTGAAAATATTTTGTTAAATATGATTATATAATATAATGTTATAAATATATTTGTATTAGTAGCGAATATTAATAATTATTTGCGATTTTAATTAGTTTGTTATTAAATTATTATTACAATTTATCTAATACTGGTACTCATTGAATTTAATATAGTTGAAGTTGTTGTTAATTTTGGTTTTGGTTTATCAAATAATTTCCAATATCTTAAAGTTTCATCACCAGCACCAGACACCACAGTAGTACCATCAGCGGAAAGTGTTAAATGTAATACACGGAAACTATGACCTTTCAAAATAGCAATTGGTTCTAAAGTTGGTGCATCCCATAATGTTAAATTATATTTAGAGTATCCATGTGAGGTTACAATTTCATCAGTATTTTTAGACCAAATCATATTACAAATTTGTGAATTTGTATCAATTTCATTTATCTTTGTTGCATTTAAC
>JAJLYE010000320.1:0-11916 GCA_030571715.1 Grigorovia jiainica (nom. inval.)
CTTCAGGATTAAATTGAGAATTAGGAACAGTATATTGAAAATCTAGGTTTGCAACTTTTCTCTTCAAATATTCAATTTCACCATTCTTTTTGTATAATTTTTGCTTTAAATCAGATTCATTATGTTTCAAAGTTTTCAATAATTCAGGATCAAACCCATAATTAACTAGTTCTTTCTTCAAATATTTACATTTTTCTTCGCAGTCTTTAACATGACTTATACTTATTTCATTTTCTCTTTGACCATTTGTAATATTATCTTTATTTTGATTCAATTCATTTTTCATTATCTCCACTTTTCTTTCTGAAGTTTTCTTCTTAATGATAATCTCATTATATTTATCTTGAACAGCCATTAATTGTGCATTATAACCTATATCTGTTTGACCGTCAGCTGAAATACCAGTCGACAAAATGGATAAAAGATTAGATTTATTTGTATGTAAATCTTTCAGGTTATTTAATTTATCTTGAGTTTTCATATAATCTTCTTTCAAGTCAGTAAATTTAACCTTTTTCTCATTTAATTCTATTTTCAATTGATCATTACCACTGATAAGAGCTAACTTTTTAGCATTGATTTCTTCAATATTTTTTTCATTAATATTAGCTGTAGCGTTTAATCGTGATAATTTGTTAGACAATTCAGTTTCTAATTCTTCTAATTTTTTAATTTCATTGTTCTTATTAAATTTAGAATCTCTTTGCTCCTTAGCAGTTTCTAAATCTTCTTTAAGGTTTGTAATTTCTGTGGTTATTTTTTTATCCAACTTAACCAATTCATTTTTTCTATCTTGCATCTCCGATAAAATATTCTGTGCTGACATATGTCTTTGTTTCATATTATGATAAGTAAACGCTTGAACAATTTTATTAATTTTCTCTAAATCGGTTAAAGTATTTTGAAATTCGATGAATAATCTTTTCTCAGTTCTAAACTTTTCTAATTTAGGTTCAATTTCCTCAGATAAAAGCGTTCTATTTTCTTGTAATTTAGTCTCTTTTTTAATCATTGTTCTTTCAGCTTTTTCACGTCTATCTTCAAACATTTTAGTACCAGCAGCTTCCTCGATCAATGATAAAATTTCCTGTGGTTTCATGTTTAATACTTTAGTAATTTTACCTTGCATAATTAAAAAATTTGGATTATTAATATTTAATTGAACAGATTGAAATAATTGTAATACAGTTTGTTGTGGAGCTCTATGACCATTAATCAAATATTTAGAAGTACCACCCATTACGATTTGTCTTGTGACAGAGATCTTAGGTAAATCATCAAACCCAATAGGTCTATTATTCGGATCAGAATTATCGAAGACAATAGTTACACTTGCCTTAGTAACACCAGCTTGACCTCTCTTATATATTAAATCCTGGATATTAGTTGCTCTCACTGTGGCCATTGATGTAATACCCAAAACAAAACATATAGCGTCTAATATATTTGATTTACCTGAACCGTTTAACCCGGTAATTGCATTAAATTGTGGATCCCATTCTGATATAATAGTTCTAGTTGCGTATGATTTGAAACCATCAATAATTAATTCTTCAACTTTCATAATATGTCGGAGTCAAACGTATACTGACAGAAAGATTTTGAGTTTATTAATTATTAAATATGTTGTTGTGCAAGTATAGAATTTTAAATAAATGTCAACAATTTTGAAATATTTGAAAATTTCCGTATTAAGACAAAAATTTCGAGAACCGATGAGATGGTAAACAAACTGATACATGTGCCAAATTTACATTATCAAATGATATCGCGACTTGAGTAACGCGAAAGCAAGATGCTTTATCGGTTCAATTCAAAAAAAAGGAAAAAAGATTAAAATTGAATAGATTAGATTAGCTTTACCTTATTTATTTTTTGGATGTTTATGAGGGTACAAATAAATTATATATCAATAGTTAATTATATAAATTATAATTTGATCAGATTAAGATTAAAAAATAAAATAAATTGGATATTATAGAAAATAGAAAATAATTTTTAATAGTAACAAATTTAAAATATTAAGTTTAATCTTGAGTCTTTTGAGAACCACGTAATAAACCAGTTCTTCTAGCGGCAATTAAACCAACCTTTTGACCAGCAACAGCACCTCTAGAGATAGTAGAAGCCTTACCAATATGTTGATGGTTACCACCACCATGTGGATGGTCAACTGGATTCATGGCAACACCTCTAGTCTTTGGCCAAGAGTTTCTCTTTAATCTGTACTTGTGGAAAGCACGACCAGCCTTTAATAATGGTTTATCAACTCTACCACCACCAGCGACGACACCAATGGTACCTCTAGCGTCAGAAGAAATAATCTTCTTAGCACCAGATGGTAATCTGACTCTAGTCTTGTTTTCATCTGGGTTGTGACCGATGACGATAACGTAGTTACCAGAAGCTCTAGCTAAAGCACCTCTGTCACCTGGTCTTTCTTCAACGTTAGAGATAATAGTACCTTCTGGAACGGAACCTAATGGTAAAACGTTACCAACGTTTAAAGTAGCTTTCTTACCAGCGTAAATGAATTGACCAGTGTGGACACCTTCATTAGCAATAAAGATTTCTTCTCTTAATCTGTACTTGTATGGATCACGGAAGACAACCTTAGCTAATGGAGCACCTCTACCAGCATCGTGAACAATAGATTTAACAACACCACGAATGTAACCGTGTCTTTCAGCGTAATCTAAAGTTCTTAACTTGGCAGCACCTTGTCTTAATCTAGTATGAGAAGTGAAAATGGAACCAGCACCCTTTCTTTGGTTACGAATAACTCTACCCATTGTTGTTGATCTAGTTAATTGAGTTCTTTTATTAAAGGTTACAAATTATTTTGAAATTTCAATAATAATAAAAAATTACAATATTGCAATTGCATATTGAAAGAAAACGGGAGTCATTGCGGCGGGCGGTAATTGAGGTCAGGGAAGGACTGTCTTGACACTAGACGGGGAACACTACTTACTTTGTCCTACTGGACAGTAATTATTTAACGGGACGATGGATAAATTACTGAGAAACTCCCCCGCCGGAGATTAATGGGCCCACACATTACTCGCCATCAAAATATTTTGGAAAGACGCGAAGCAAAAAAAAACAAATGGATTTTCCAAAACCGAATGTCCAAATCGGGAAATTATAATTTGAAAAACAAAAAAAAGCTAAAAAAAGAAAACAAAATCGAAATATTGAAAAACCAAAATGTACAAAATGTACGGGTTGTGGAAAGGAGAAAATAGCAATAAATATTTTCAAAAATACAAACAAGCAGTCACATTGCAAATGATTATTATATTTATTTGTTATAATATAAATGAATATTTGAATATATAATCTTAAATACTAGCATTTTCCTTATATGAGTAAAAGAGTAATAAATAATAGCACATATAAACTATTAAAGATGATTTCTGACGGCGTGAATCACGTATATTAAATATACACTGGTGGTGGAGCATATGGTTTCTTATAGGGACAAAATGGTTGAATCTTTGGAATTAAATGATCGAATTGATGTACTTCATCTTCATCGTCATTTTCCTCCTCCGGTACATTACTACTTGGCTCTGGATCAACATTGTTTAACATATTAGTTTGACCTTGATTCTCGCTTGATTGATTGTCACTACTAGAATGTTCACTATTATCAGTGTCAGAATATTCACAACTATGTGTAACTTCTTCAGTACCTGAATTTGTAACATTATCGGTCTGTAAACCATTAACATTTTCAGAGGAATTATTTGGGAAAAATCTTGTATTAACAATAAGATTATTATGATCAGTTCTTAATGCTGAAACAATCGTTGCCTCTCTATTATTTTTACCTTCCTCTTGTGTAACTTTTTTCAATTGTTTGATCTTGGCAATTAAAGCTGGTTTCATTTCTAATTTTTTACCCATTAATTTATTCTTATTTAATTTTTTAATAATAGAATCTAATGAATCATTATCTCCAGGGTTAATTGTCACTAAGGCAGAAGTCGCAATTTTTTTAGAGTTAGGTAAACATACATTATTTTTATTTACTGTTTTATAAATCCAAATTTCAGATGGTATAAAATCTTGGAAAAATAATCTTAAATCTTTATCAGTGACAGTTTTTTCTAATTTATTAATAAAAATTGTATCCTTTGAAATATCTTCTTGTGAAATTAATTTTTCATGTAATTTCACAAATTTTCTTCTTTCAATCCAATCCATTGATGGTGTATATGGTATATGATATGATAATTTTAATTCTTTACCTAATAATAAAACATTTTGTAAATTAATAATCATATTTTTAGCGGTTTCCTTTGAATCTAAAACAACGATTGCAAACCCATCTGGATTCTTATTTCTCTTCTTGTGATATATTTGTTCTACAACATATGGAATAAAAACGTATAATGGTTTCCAAACAGATAAATATTTATATAAGTCTTGCTCACTAAGGAGAACATGAACATTTTGAACGAAAACAATATTGGATGGTTCACAAACTAAATCAGCACTGTCGATAGATTTCATATAAAATTAATTAATTATCGGTTTTCTTTAAATAAAGAAATAAAATATAAAATTGAAATATATTTAATGGTAATAATAATTAAATGAAAGTATACTTTGTAACTGAATAAATTACATGTTTGCCAAAAATAATTTATTACTATTAAAAAATTATTATTGTGACACAAATTCGATTAATGTCATATTAGAAAAACTAGGGAAAAAAAACTTTGCGTACGGGTAACGTTCGTCTTTTAGCTATTTTGAATAAATAAAATATTGCTACTATTAAAATACATGAACAAAAAACAAAAAACGATGAGAAATAAAGAAAAAATAAAGAAAATGTAATAAGTGAAATACTATTGTAATTTTTTATTGAATTGATATATATTATATATTTATAACTAATATGTTAAAATGTAAAAAAATGATTATAATTTAAATTAATTCAATAAAATTTATTTAGCAGCAGCTCTCTTGGCAGCTAAAGCTTTAGCGGTACCATGTAAAGCGTGCTTGTGGTTTCTCTTAAACTTTGGATCAACACCCTTTAAAGATGGATATTTGTAAGTCTTAGGCTTCTTGATACCGTTTCTGTGAGCCTTCTTGGTTTGATTATGAGCGGTATGATTCTTAGATTTAGCCATCTTTCTATTTTAATAATAAGGATAATTTATTTTAATTTATTTATATTCAATTAATTTTGGAGAATTAAAGAGAAAAAAAAAGATTAAAGAAAATTAAAGAAATAAAATTGTTAGTATAAATTATTCAACTAGATTAAAAGCAAAAATTTTGATAGGTATTCCATAGCATTAATTAAATTATAAGCTGTAGTAATTGATAACAATACCAATTAGATTATACATTTATAATTCAATATCTATTACCCCATATTAAACATACTAATACTGTTGGTGTGTTACAGACAAATTGAATGAATAATTTTTTGCGATTTGAAAAATAATGTAATATTAAAAAACAATTTTTTGCGTGTTTCTCGAGAAAAAAACATACGGAAATGTTTGGGTTTTACGCAGTCACAGATCGTTTTGTTTTTTCTGAAAAAATTTCCGTTTTCGGAACAGGCAGATTTGTGGGGGGTAACGTAAGCGGATGTGGTAATCAGACTGATTTATTTAGTGTAATATTTACTGTTTGGTTAAATAAATAAGTTGTAAATGGTGGAATATATAATGTAGAGATAGATTGAATTGACATCAAGTCAATTGATCAAATAATCTTGGCGTTGTACAACTGTCTAAGTAATGTTGCAAATGGAAGAATTCTTCAATGCAATCTTCCTTATAGTGTTGCTCTTCATACCCAGGTTGTTCTTTAGCTAATTGAACTCTTTCTGCACATTCTAAATAATGTTTCTTTAATTCAAGTCCTCTTGGTGTATTGAGACAATCTTCTCTTAATTTATCTAATTGATCTTTTTCTTCTTCCTCTTCTTCCTCTTCTTCGTCCTCATCCTCTTCTTCATCATCCTCTTCTCCTTCCTCATCTTCTTCTTGATTTTCTTCTTCCTCTTTTTCATGTTTAACTTTTCTTTCCGCATCTTCTTCTTGTTCTTCACCAGCGTTCCCACCAATATCAACTTCCTCTTCTTCAATCACTTTATTCATCCCATCCTATACTCAAATAAAAATACTCATTTTAACATTTTTGTTAGTAAATTGATAATTACATTACTTTAGTTAACCAATAAGATTAACTTTTTTTATTTTTTCACATACTTCAGTTTTATCTTCATTAAATACAATAGCATTATTAAATGAATAATAAATATCTGTAATTAGATTATTCATTTGCGTTAACATATTTTAGTAAGTTGTGTTTACTTTATTTTAAATCTATATTTATTCCGTTTTGATATAAATATTTATATTGTATAATTAAATTAAATTTATTATTGTAAATCCCTTTTTTTGTTTTTTAACTTTTTAATATATAAGTTTTTTTCGGTGTTTAAATGTCGGAAATAACGATTTATAAAGTTTCGAATAAATCTTCATGTTGTTAATATTATATCAATAATATTATACTGGAAGTTTGTATTTATTTATATGTAATTATAATGAGATGTTTATATAGATTGATTTTATTACTTTTTTCTTCCCCCAATTTTATTTTTTTCCAACTTCCTGATTCCCCAATTTCCCCCAATTATTTAATCATTAGTATTTTCTCTATCATTTAGTAATTGTTTAATATATTGACAAGCTAATTCTACAGTTGTGGCCTTTGACGGTATTGTAATATTTTCCTTTAATTCATCAGGTAATAAATCATTTAATTCAATTAATGCATTATTTAATCTATTACGTCTTTCTTGTTCTGCCACTTTATGTATTTCCTTTTTCACACCAGTTTTTTCTTTACCTTTTGATTTAATTCTTGTTAATGTTTCCATTTCATCTAATGCATTTTTACTTGGTCTTCTCTTATGAATTGTACTATTTGTATTTTGATTATTGGAATTAATTGGATTTTTCGGTTTTAAATAGGGACTCTTTGATTTTGTCTTTGTTATCTTTGAACTTTGTAAAATTGGTATATTTGTTGAAGCTGATGAATTTGCTGAAATTTTTTTAGTTAATTTGATGTCATTATTGCTGTTACTATTAGTATTATTATTATTATTGTCAGTATTATTATTATTATTGTTATTATTATTAAAACTACTTTTCCTATTTTTAGAATTATTTTTCCTGGATATTGGTACTATAGCAGAATTTGGTAAGCTAAAACTACCGTTAACAATATTGTTATTAGTATTGTTGTTGTTGCCGTTGTCATTGTTGTAATTAACATATTGATTATTATAATCTAAATTATTCATATAATTATCTGGATTATTAGTATAATTCATATTCAAATCCATATTTATATTCATATTATTATTATTGATATTATCTAAATTATTAAAATTTGAATCAATTAAATTACCATTTAAGAAAGGAGTATTAATATTTGAACCATTTAAACTATTGTTATTATTACTATTGTTATTATTACTATTGTTATTATTGTTATATTGTAATGGTTGCATAAATGGCGTAACTTGTATTTGTTTTGTAAAATTAGCTGCCATCATTGGTGACATATCAGGTGAAAAAATTAAATCATTTGAAATAATATTATTATGATGTCTATTATGTGTGTTATTGTGATTAATGTTGTTATTATTATTATTGTTGTTAATATTATTACTACTATAGTTACTATTGTTATCATTGTTGTACAGGGTATTAATTGGTTCAGATTTAGAATGTGGTAAATTATTGGAAATAATTTCACTTTGTGCAATAGATGAATGTGTTGAACCAATATTAAATGAAACATTATTTTTATTATCATTATTTATATTAGCATAATTGTTGTTATTATCATTATCATTGTTATTGTTATTGTTATTTTCAGTCGTATTATCACTATTATTAGATATAGGGAAAAGATTATCTAAGGTATCTAAGTCAATATGAATATTATCAGTTAGCCAATTATGCTGTTCATTAATTTGTTTGTTAGCAGTCTCTAGGAATGAATTACTGTTATTACCATCGACTTTATTAGCATTATTGTTATTATTGTTAATGTTATTATTGTTATTATTGTTTTGATTAAAATTATCTAAATTTTGAGATGAGATATTACCATCATTATTGTCAACAGTATCCATATGGGTACTGTTATCATGAATGTACCTATCCACTTGGTCTAAAATACCACCGTGACCATTCATTATGTGCAAAATGTAAGCTTTACAGTTGTCAAAGAACAACAAGATAGCGTGTTATTAAATAAATAAGAATCTTTTAGATAGATTACAATACATTTTCCACTTAGTGAACAATTTGAAATTTCGAAAAATGGAAATAAGGGTCCACGTGAGTGTCCCCCTTTCCGTTTGCGGAAACTACTTCCGTTTTCGGACAACTGCCGTTTCGGGCCAGTGCAGCCGCCGTCGTTTGCTGTTTGCGGAAGGCGGATGGTGTATTTTGTGTCTTTGCGAGTGGAATAATGGTAAGTTACCATTGGTAACAGTATTTGGTGTTATTTCTTGGCACATTTATTTAGACATTTGTTTATCCCGTTTCTTATTTTAGTTATTGTACAGTTTACATTCTATATGCATCTATATTACGTTTGTATACACTAATGTGGAAAAATCTAACGACGTTTACCCATACTCTTACCCTTACCACCTCTGTTACCACCTCTGCTACCACCTCTATTACCACCTTTCTTAAATTTTCTGCCGTTATTAAAACTGTTGCCACTGTTATTGATTCTTGCAATTTCATCCTTAGAGATAATTAACCCATTTCTAGTAGATTTACCCACAGAATTAATCTTTAACCCACGTTGTCTCTTTTGATTTCTCTCTATATCATCTGCTTTAATACTGGTACCGATTCTTCTCTCAATATCCTTCTTATATGTTGCATCGATCTTTCTAAATTGTCCCTTCTTCACTTTAGATAAAATAATACCACCGTCACGTGCCTCTTGTTCGTAATTTGAGATTCTTTCACGATGTTTATTTATCATACCTTTTCTAATATTCATGGGTACTTTCTCTAATTTATTATTTTTCACTCTATTTAAATTTGATATATTTTGTAATCTATTCTCTAATGTCTTCATACGTGCTTTACCCATAATTTCTGTATCTTGATACGCAACAGAATCAATCGTCTTTAATGTTAAATCGGCACCACTATTTTGTTGACTGAATGTGTTTAATAAATGTGATTCTTGTAAAAATCTTTGTAATTCTAAATCATTAGCAAGATTATCCTCTTCTTGTGCAATATCTTCACTAGTTTCTCTAACATTTTTAGATTCATTTACTTGTTGTCTTAAAATCTTGGCATTTAATTGCTTCAAGGTATGACCACTTCTAATCAATTTTTGTTCTTTTTTACTTATAGGAATATAACTGTTTTCATCTTCTGTATTACTAAATTTAAATACTTTAGGTTTAGGTTTATTATTTTCTTTCACAACTGGTAAAATATTGGATTCATCATCATCTCCATCATCAGTCTTCAATGTTTTCATTTCCACTGGAATGGTATTCTTCATTATTTTCAGATTCTGATTGACTGTGGTCATCATTGCTATTATTACTTTCTTCTTTTTCATTATCTTCAGCTTGTTTAGTCTTATCTTCAAATCCCATAGACTCTAAAGAACCAAATTGTTCTTCAAAAGCCCTTCTTTGGGCCTCCATATAATCTTCGTCACTCATATTACTTACAACCGTATGGATTATAATTAATTGTTATATGGAATTATCTAAATATAATATTTTAAACTCATCGCTTCGAATTGAAAAAAAAAAAAAAAAAAAAATTTCAATTCTCCAAAATTGTAAATATTTTTTATAAAAAGCAAGAAAAAAAAGTAAGTGCAAATCTAATTCATCTTTGAAAGATATATAAACAGAAGAACAATTCATTTATGACACTACAAAGAACAACACCAAACATACCAGATTTTAGATTTAATAAAATTTTTTACAAAAAAATAAATTTTGAATGTCAAAAACAAGGTAAATTAAATCCAGATTGGAAAATTTACACTAAAATTATTATTAAAGATATTATATTATTACCTTTTTTACAAAATTTTATGTGGACTGGGTTAGTAATTTATGCTATCAATCCAATCAGAATTTGGTATAAAAATGCTTTTAAAAGATAATTGATTTAATTGATTTTTCATTAATATCTTAATTCTGCCCGATACAACGAATATATTATTATCACTTCCCCACTCGAAGTTGATTTGTGATAGATGATATAACGGATTTATTTTGTTTATGAAATACAACAGATAATTTTGTAGTTTATTAAAGAGATCAGTCTATAAATAATAAATTGATGCATCAGATCAGTGTTTTCAGAATTGACATCGTCGCATTTATAATTATTTGATCTGGTGAATTTATTAGTAGAAGAGTTTTTATTTGTTTTCTGTGGTTTAAATAGTGTTTACTATAAATATAAAGCCAAACCTGTTTCAATTCTGTAGGTGATTCTATGTTATCTACAGTAATTGTTTTCTACAAATAATCTGATTTGATGAATCGAACAAAAATTTTCAGATTCGGTTAAATATAAGATAATATCATCTTCGTGTTAGATGTAAAATTAATTCTGATAAACATTATAAGTTTGTTTATTTTATTTACAAAGAAATATTTGAATAATAAGTACATACAATCATATCTATAAAATTGAGTCTATATTGATGTTATTATATTCTATATAGGGGCTTTTTTTTATATATAAAACAATGATTAAGATTTAAAAACTCATTTGAGTATGCTCCTTTGAATTACAATAAGCTTTAACTCTCTCGACTTCATAGTGATATTTTTAATAAAGATCGGTTTATTCATCTCTATATTTTTACTATAAAGAAATTATCAATTCAAATTTCTCGTACAAGATCTGTAAAACACATCAATACCTTCTTTAATGAATTTTTGACATTTAAATAGTCCTATGCTTTTCTTTTCATATAATTTAAAATACTTTTAATTAGTAAAAAATAAATAAAGATTTTAAAAAATTATTTAAACAACTAATTTATGTTGTTTTAGATAAGCCCTGTAGGGGGCTCGAACCCCTAACCTTGTGATTAAGAGTCACACGCGCTACCGATTGCGCCAACAAGGCAAGCGTTGAAAAATTATTTTAGGTAATATTTCTATCACTAACACTGGACCCAGTTTTTACCTGAATATGGCTTAAATAAGTCTTTTTTATCTTTATAAATAATTGCAATAGAAAACAAATATTACTAAAAATATAATAAATTAGTTTTTTAACTCATATTAAATGAAAAAAAAATTTTTTTAATTTCAATATGAGACAGAAAAAGAAGGAGAAATAAAATATCAATATCTCAAAAAAGTTTGGTAGCAAAAAATAATGTTTGATTTAATTGTAATTTTCAACCGTCGAGTAATTAATACTATTTTTTTCTTTTTAAATGTAAATGTCTTTACCATTTCTTACAAGGTTTTACAATTTATTTTTCTGCTCGAAAATTTGCATTTGGTATAGTGAAAAATAACTAGGTATTTGACACCTTCCTACATCCAACTATATTGTTAACTAACAAATAATATATACATAAATATATGTTAGTCTGTTTTGTTTTTAAAATGCCCGTAAGGTTGCAGAATGTTTATAAAAATGAGCTGTCTTTATTATTATTGGAACATTCTTTCCACAAAATAATGCTGTAATAATCAAAAATTCTATTATATAATGCAATCCACTAAACAAATGGGTTTAG
Organism: Grigorovia jiainica (nom. inval.); assembly: GCA_030571715.1. Lineage (NCBI taxonomy): Eukaryota > Fungi > Ascomycota > Saccharomycetes > Saccharomycetales > Saccharomycetaceae > Grigorovia > Grigorovia jiainica (nom. inval.). The sequence goes on from JAJLYE010000320.1 coordinate 11,827, forward strand.
TGACCCATTTACGAAGTAGTTTAAAAAAGTAAAAGGAAAATATAGTTGTATAATGGGTGATTGGTCCAAAGGAATATTGTTCATAAAAGC
>JAJLYE010000321.1:0-11870 GCA_030571715.1 Grigorovia jiainica (nom. inval.)
GTTTTCACCCGCTAAACCACGAAAGGACTGTGAGTTTTCACCACCTAAACCACGAAAGGATCTCACGTACACGTCTGCACCGCAATTCTTCTACTAAGAATTACTGAAGATTAAACAATGAATTAATCGTTAACAAATTAAAACATATTCTTCAAACAACGAACCTCAAAGGGAACAATAAAGATCTAAACAATAGATCATAATTTCACTCTGGAAATTATAAACCAACACTGGTATTATCCACGAACATTCTAGAACCTCAACTTTTATTAAATTACTTTTTTCAAACATCAAAAATTTATTTTGTAACATTTCTCAATTACTAATAATTATTAAACGGCATCATTTATCAAAACTATTGTTCACTAAGGATATCACCTAGCACCATTAATATTACGCAGTGGAAGACAAGTAATTACAACTATGATATCTTATTCAACCCAATTATTATTGTGATATCATTTTAACCTTTTATTAAAATAATAACTTTATTATCCTTGAACAGATTTAACTTTAACACAATGCTAACACAAAGACAAAACCTAAACCAAATAAAACAACTACTAAAACCACAACACTAAAACCAAAAACCTTAATTATAATATATTGTCGCAAAGGAAAATAGGAAAACAGTGAATGGAGAATTCAAGTAGAAAAAATTAAACGGATGAAGGAAAATTATCAAAATTATTTCTATTCAATTTTAATTAAATTAATATTCAATAATTAATAAATAACCAATTAATATTTAATAAAAATCAATTAATAATTATCATAATGTAATTACTTGTCGTCATAATTCAATTAAATAATATAATTCTTAATTTAAATATTCATATGTAAGAACACATAAATATTTCCATCAATAATTACATTAATTGAATGACAACAATTAACATACATTATAATATTATTAATGATGTAACACAAATAAAACTTACCAAAAGCAAAACAGCTAAAAATTTAACTTAACATTAACATTAAGCAATAACGATTATTAAAAATTCCTTTTTTGGAAATTTACCAATAAATTAAAATAAAAACTTCTTTCTTCAAAAACCAATATCATTTATCAACTAAATGATTAACCAATATCATTCATAAGCAACTATATGCTTACTACATCATATAACGTAAGACATAAATTATACTCGTGATCCATAAAATTACTCTTCACGGTGCACATTCATGACATTTTTAACAATGGTTTCGTGGTCTAGTTGGTTATGGCATCTGCTTAACACGCAGAACGTCCCCAGTTCGATCCTGGGCGAAATCATTTGTTTTTTTTAATTTTTTGGTAAAATTTTTATTAGTGAACTTCCTAAAATGTTAAACAACTGATTGAAAGAAATATTCAACCTTATACATTTCAAGCCAACATATCATAGAGAGCTTTTCAAAGACATGTCGAAGTTCAAACAGAGTTTTACCACCTCTTATAAAATATTTTCCTTCTCATTAAAATAAACAATTATGGTAAATTTAAATGGATTATAATACAACAGAAAAGCTATTGTTTAATCTTAACAAAATTAATGGAACCTACACACCTATATATGTAGCTACCAATCCACGATGAACTGTTACATGTGTCTTTATATTTATATTAGGATTCCATTAGGGCTTGTTTCGAAAACCAAACCCTATATTTTTTATTTTTTTTGAAAACTTTTACTCATCGCAAGCTTAATTTAGTATTGTAAGGCAAACATTTTGACAAGATTTTGTACATTAAGAAAACTTTTGCAATTGTACTGCAACGAAATTATATCATCCCGATTAAGAATTTTAGGAAAAATAACTTGAACAAATACACAACTCCTAAAAAGGTTTCGAAGTTAAAGAACCCAAATAAGAATCTTCAACAAACTAAAAATACCAGAGGATCTAAACAAGGCAAGAAAGAGAAAGATTCTAACAACAACATAAATCATAAGGGAAAGATAACACCAATGTTTTCCATTCAAGCAGTCAATCAACCTTGTTCAGATACAAGACACCCACTTTTAATTTTACAATCTTTACAAGGTGAAAAATATCTATTTGGTAAAATCACTGAAGGTACACAAAGATCTATTAATGAAAGGAAGATCAAATTAAATAAATTAGAAAATATTTTCTTAACTGGTAAGTTAAATTGGTCCACTTTAGGTGGGTTACCGGGTCTTATTTTAACTTTAGCTGATCAAGGTCGTCCTAAATTAATTTTAAATTATGGGAATAATTTAATATTAAATTTCATTATTGCCACTTGGAGATTATTTATCTTTAGATTTGGTATTAATTTATCAACTAACGCTTCCAAGACTTTTAAGGATAAGTCCATTATGGTTAATTCAATTTTATTTAATTTAAATAAGGATAGTAAGAAGGATACCACTGAATTAAATGATTCCAAAGTGAATAAAATTTTAAACAAAATTGTCAATAATATGTTTCCTATCTTAAATAAGAACAAACAAGCTAATCCAACTGGTGATTCCAATCTAGACATTGATTTATTCAAAAAGGAAAATTTTTTACCATTAGATGATTTAAATAATGAAATGACAAATTGTTATGAAATTGTTTTCAATCCATTACGTGGTAAATTTAAATTAGATAAAGCTGAAGAATTGGGGGTTCCTCGTGGTCCAATTAGAGGTAAATTAACTCGTGGTGAATCAATTACTTTAGAGAATGGTAACATTGTGCATCCACATGATGTTATTGATTCAGATCAATATTTTGCAAGTATTTTAATATTAGATATTCCATCAAATGATTATTTAAATGACATGATTAAATATTTTAATAACAAATATAACGATACTTTAGTTGAAAATAAGGATAATGTGAAAAGATTAGGTGCTGTTTATTATCTATTAGACGATTCTGTACAATTCAATGATGATGTGTTGAAATTAATGGAAACATTCCCAAGTACAACAAAACATTTCATTTCACATACAGATATTTGTGTTAATAATTTAGCATTCAGATCAAGTGCCATTACCACTTTAAAATTGAAATATTTACAAAATGATTCATTCAATTTACCCATTACTAGTCAAATTTTAAATGAAAAATTTTATAACTTTTTCCAAAAACCATTACCTCAACACTATATACCGAAAGAAAACATTCTTACACAATCATTTAAAGAAACCTCTATTGATCCGGAAAATGTTCATATTTTAGATATGAATAAAACTTTAAATCTATCTAAATTTTGTCTTGTAGACGACAGTGGTAAATCGATTGATATTCCTCAAACGGTTGTGGATTCTACAACAGTGGTTGATAAATTAGATGATTCATATGCTGGTCTACAACCTTGGGAAAATATTTTTAATGATAACATTAAACCAATTTTAATTGATGACAATGAATTATCTATTGAAGATAATAATGAGAAGGTATTTACTGATGAATATAATAGATTAATTACCAAACAAATTGATGTTAATAATTTTAATAATACTTTTGAAAAAAATCACGATGTAGAAATTATTACATTGGGTACAGGTAGTGCATTACCATCTAAATATAGAAATGTGTTATCCACATTAATTAAGATACCGTATGTGGATAAACTACAAGATAAAATTGTTCAAAGAAATATTTTTTTCGATATTGGTGAAAACACAATGGGTACACTTAATAGAATGTTCAATAAGAAACATTTGAATGAAATTTTTCAAGATTTAAAATTAATTTATTTATCACATTTACATGCTGATCATCATTTAGGTATTATTACAATATTAAGATATTGGTTTGAAATTAATAAAGATTTTAAAGATAAGAAAATATTTCTTGCCCTACCATGGCAATATCAAAAATTTGCAATTGAATGGTTAAAATTTGAATCTATTGAATTATTAGAGAGAATTGAATATATAAGTAATGAACATTTAATGAATGGTTATCTTTTCAAAGAAAATGTTTTAATGGATTTAACAGAATTTGATGAAATGATGATTCATAAATCCAATAAGGCCCCACAAGAAGATGGTGAAATTAATAAGAAAAATAAAAGACGTAAATTATCAGGTTCAGAAAGAAGAGATTTAACCACAATTCATGCCATGGAAAATGAATTAAATATAAATTCATTTCAAACATGTCGTGCAATTCATTGTCCATGGGCATATTCTAATACAATTGAATTTAAATTAAATTCAGATGGTGAAACATTTAAATTATCATATTCTGGTGATACAAGACCAAATTTACAATATTTTGCAAAGGGTATTGGTTATAATTCAAATTTATTAATTCATGAAGCCACATTAGATAATGAGTTACAAGAAGATGCTATCTCTAAACGTCATTGTACAATTAATGAAGCTATTGAAGTAAGTAATTCGATGAATGTTGATAAATTAATTTTAACACATTTTTCACAAAGATATCCTAAGGCACCATCAATTGATGGTAATATTGCTATTAATGCTAAAGAATATTGTTTTGCCTTTGATGGTATGATTATTCGTTATAAAAAATTAGGTGAACAAATGGAAGTATTAAATAAGATGGGTATTGTGTTTAAAAATGAACAGAAAACTGAAGAAGATGAATCCATTAAAGGGGATTAAATATTTTGGAAATATATACATGTACATAAATGAATATATAAATTGTTATTAATTGATTAACCTTTCTTTTTTCAGATATTATTTATAAAATATTTAAAATATTTAAGTATCAAATATATTAGAAATTGAAATTAAAAAGAAGACAATTGAATGAAAGAGGATTTTTTTTTTCCTTTGGGATGAATAATTAGTATATTAAAAATAAAGAATGTATATAACAAGGTATCGAATATAATAAAAAATAAAAAATTTAAAAGTCATGAAGGACCACAATTGAAAAAGACCAAAAAATTCTACAAACAAACAACCAACCAATAATCAAATAATTAAATTAACGATTAATTAATTTTTTCAAAGCAATAGAAGCATCATCTTTAATAATTTCATTATCATTATTTAAATTATTTAAAAAATTATTATTAATTTTTTTAAAATTTGGTGATAATGAATAATTTTGAATACATTTAGCACTTAATGAACCAGTCATTGTTTGTTGAATTAATGGTGTCATTGATAAAGATAATTTTCTTTTCCTTAATGGTGAATTTAAATTATTAATATCTAAAATTGGTGTCTTTAATAATTGATCCTTTATTGGTGTATTTGAAATATTAACATTTGTTGTTGTTGTTATTGTTGTTGAATTATTATCATTATTAATAATAATATTCCATTGATCATCATCATCATTCATTAATAATGGATCAGAACTAATATTTTTAAATGGGAATTGTAATTGATGTGGTGGTGGTAAAATTCTATTTAAACGTGGTGTTGTCTCTAATAAAACTTGATCTAATGGTAATAATGGTGTTAGACCTATATTTGATAATAAATTTGAATAATTTGTATTATTTAAATTTGGTGAACGAATATTATTACGTGGAGTACTTGGTGGTATTGAAATATTAAATGTATTTCCATTTTCATTATTTCCATTATTTAAATTATTTGAATTTGAAATAACAATTGGTGGTGATGATGGTAATAAAATCATATTTTGTAATGGTGAATTTGTCATTGGTGAATGTTGAAATTCTAATTTTTTAACAATTTTATCATTATTAATAATCAATTTATTATTTTTTTTCTTTTTAATTGAATTTGAATTTGAATTTTTAATTGAACTTGAATTATTGTTATTATTAGTACCATTTTTCATTTTTTTCAAAAGATTTAAAATTTTATTCTTTTCATGTTTCAATGGTGTTGAATTTATTGAATTTTTTGAATCTTTTGAATCTTTTGAATCTTTTGAATCTTTTGTTAAATTTGAATTAATATCAATTGGTAAATTTTCTTTATTATTAAAATTTTTTTCATTAAATGATAATGAAGCCATACCATTAGAACCAATTTTAAAATTAAATTTTAATGGTGTTACATTACATATTGATGATGGTGGTGAACTTTGTAAATCCATTGAATTATTTATAGTATTATTAATACTACCCGAATTAAAAATATTATCATTTTGGAAAATATCTTCACTTTGTGGTGTTTTAATTGATTTAATTTTATTATTCTTTAATGGTGTCTTTAATTCATATTTATTTTCATTAATTATAGTTGACATATTTATTATTCCAAAATTGCAGATCTGGAGAAATAAAACTAAAAAGAAGCAGTTGTAGGTGGGGAGAGGAAGATTTTTTTTCAGTTATAAATATACAAAGACAATTAATACATGTATAGATATAGACATGAATATATTTAAATATTTAAATATATTTATATTTATATAGAATGTTACACGTAAAGAATAAAAAAAAACCGACTCCACGCGTGTTTACCCTTTTGGGAAAACAGCGTTTCAATATCTTTACCCAAACAGGAAATACCAGCCAGAAATTTCAAGATAATATGCAAATTAACTTGTTTCGAGAGTGGAAAGAAATATAATCGAGTGTTTTTTGTAATGTGGTTGAGTGTTGATTGTAATTGTATGTTGCATGTGGTGAGTATCTTATATGAGGTTATTATTATTATTTTTTTTTTACGAATTAAAAGATTTATTGAATAAAGTTTATTCTACGGTGAAAACTGTTGAATTGAATTAATTATTTAGACTTTTAATACATTGTCTTTCTCTTCTTCGCTTGTTTAATTAAAAAAAAAAACTGTTGTAAAATATTTATATTATATATGTGATTATATTATATTATAAGATATAAATTTTAAAATTAAAAGATAAAAATTTAAAAATTATAATGGTCTTATATCTGGTTTTGGACCTAATGGAGTAATACCTAACATATTAATACGAGAATGTGATCTAGTATAATGTAATTTAATATGTTCAAAATTTGTTGTATCTTTAAAAGCAGAAAAATTCCAATATAAATTTCTTAACCATAAATTAATCATTGGATAACCATCTCTAATTGTTGTAAAATTACATTTAAAATGTTGTACATAAACGGGATCGAATCTTACAATGGTAGTATATAATCTAACATCAGCTTCAGTTAATTGTTCACCAATAGTAGATAATAAATTTAAAATTTTATTTTCATCACCATTAAACTTTTCAGATAATTTATTATATTTATTATGAAGTATTTTTTCCACTTTATCTAAATGATTAAAAACGTTAGTGACTTCCTTTTCATAAACTTCTGGATTTTCAGCAAACCCAGCTTTATAAACACCATTATTAATATTATCATAAACCCAATCATTAAAATAATCAATTTCATTAATTAAATTATCTGGTACAAGATTAATAATACCATTTTTATTTAAAATTTTAAATTTATTATCTACAAATTCATCAAAAACACCAGAATTAAAAATTCTAATAATTAAACTACTTTCATTATTAACAATTGTTTGTGTCTTTGTATCCCATAATACAGGTACAGTAAATCTAGCTTGATAATCCGGATTTGATTTAAGATATAATTGTGATAATCTATTAAATTTATTAATTGGATCAATTGTAGCATCAATCCAAGATCTTGTAGAATCATTTTTAATATTACCTAAATTACCACTTTCATTATTATTACTTGTTAAAATACCACCAGATTCAGTGAAAAATCTTTTATCATTTGAATCAATATTATTATCTTCTTGAGTAGTGGATGATGAATCTAATAATCTCCAACCCTCAGTATCTAAATGCCAATGTACTACACTAACACCAATGACACTTGTAAGACCCTTCAATGCCCTTGTAATTAAAGTTCTATGTGCCCATGGACAAGCCAATGAAACATATAACCAATATCTACCAATTTCTGGTTTATAAATTGGATGATCCATTGAAATAATTTCTCTAAATGATGAGACTTGTCTTTTAAAAGAACCATCTTTTGCATCTGCCCATTGTTTTGACATATTGATAATATTTTATTTTAATAAGGTGTGTGTGTGTGTGTGTGTGTGTATTATAAGATATATATATAATATATTAATAATGTATAATAGTTGTAAGTATTTATAGTAAAAAATGAAAAATCAAGTGACGACGTAAAAAACAAAAACGGTAATCCCCTAAAACCCGACGGAAAAACCGACAAGAAAAAAAAACAATGAAAAAAAAAAAAAAAAGAAATGAAATTAAATTAAATTAAATTAAATCTCACCCCTATTCCCCTTTTCCGTTTTCGAGCATTTTTTTTCTTTTTTTGTTTTTTTGTTTCCGCGGGTAGTCACGTGCTCTATTGTGCGTGGGCACGTGCCACCCGCGGAACACCGGATGCGGAAATTTTCAAATTGTGGGGAAGCGCGGCTGTGCGCATTTTGGAATCTTCGAGGGAAATTATTTAAATGTATTGAAAAATTGATTTTGATGAATTTTGTTCATCTTATATTTAATTCACTTTACTGTATGTAGTTTTTATTATATTGTTGATTCGATATGGTTGATGTGTTTTAGTTTACAACTGGGGTTAATATAGTATTCAAACAGTTTTGGGTTTTATTTATTGGGGTTTTATTTGATTTAAGTGGAAGTAATTATTGCTCTTTCTCTATATATAATTTAAATTTAAATATTATTTATACCGCAAGAACTTTTTTTGGGGGTTTTCTTTCTAACTTTCAACATTTTAAATATTCACATTTTAAATATTCACATTTACTATAATTAATTTTTTATACATATATAAGAAACAAATTTGAAAAAAAAATGTCCTCCATTGATGATACAATTTTAACAAGATCAAATTTACTTCTATTAGATAATGTAACAAATTTAAATAATCCAGCAATTGATTATTTTACTTATAATTTTAATGAAAATGATACAAATGATACAAATGATACAAATGATAAAAATAATTTAAATAATATAAATAATATAACAACAATTTATCAAGGTTGGTCAATTTTAATTAAAATGAAAAAATTTAATTTATTAAGATTACCTAGTTGCTCCATTAATGATTCAATTGATTATCAAAATTATTTAAATAGATTACATCATTTATTATGGAGACGTTGGTCAATGGATTTTTATAATTTAAATAATTTAAAATTTAATCCTTTATTAATTAATTGGGATAAAAATTTTGATATTACTATCTTATATGGTCCAAATTTTTTCAATTTAAATAATAATAATAATAATACAGAAAATAATACAAACAATAATAAAATATTGAAAAATTTATTTGATAACAATTTTACAAAATTTAATAATAAATCTAATTCTAATTCTAATTCTAAAAATGTTAAAAAGATTAAATTTAATAATATTGTGAAATTTTTAGAAATTAATTTAGAAAATGGTAAATTAATTGAAAAATTAAATTTAATTAATGATTTACCAATGGATTATAATTATTATTTAATTAATTCAATTAAAAATAATAAATTAAATAATAATAATACTATTTATAATGATAATAACTATACTAACTATTATAATAATACTAACTATTATAATAATTATACTACTCATAATATTGATGATAATCATCATCATCATCATCATTATCATCATCACCATCATCATACTCATACTCACCATACAAAAAATGATAAAAATAATAATAAATTAAATTCAAATAATGACATTCATCTTATTAATAATGAACTAATAAAAATTTAAAAACATTAAATAATAAAAACTTTTTTACATTAAATATATAATCAGAAAAATAACTTTATCTTCATTCAATTAATCATTTTAATTATATTAATTATATGAAATAAAAATTTAAAAAAGAATAGAACTCCTCATAGGGGGCTCGAACCCCTGACATTTCGGTTATCCTTGCTTAAACATTAATTGTTTAAAAGCCGAACGCTCTACCAACTGAGCTAACAAGGATGAGTTCTGTCGTGGAAATTTTAGGTGTTTTACCTAGTCAACTTAATTGATCAAATTTTAAAATTAAATATGACCTTTTTTAATTGTTTTTAACTTTTTTTTATTTGGTATTTATGAGAAAAATTAAAATTATTTATTTTAGAAATATATTTTTCACATTTTGCTAACAAATAAAAATTGTTTTTCTTTTTTTAAATATTTTTTTTGGTTTGGTTTAAACTAAAATTGTTACAAATAAAATTATCTTAATTTTAAAATAAACAATAAAAATTTGGTCCTTCCAAAATTCAAATGTCATATAGGGAGAGTAAACTGAAATAAACATTACAGTGAAAAATAAATCAAATTATTTTTATAATATTGTAATGGCTAAAAGAAAAAAAAAAAAATTAAACTGCTTAAAAATAATTTAGAATATGCACATGATTATAATCTAAACAGTTTATTAATTTTCATTGAAAAAAAAATAAGGCATTGTGTATATTTTTTTAGTAATATCTAAAATATATTGACATCTGAACGCAACTGATATTTAAATTAATTTATAAATATAGTAAAAACATGCCTTGTTAAAATCATTTTTGAGAATTGTTTTATGAAAAGGTTTATTTATTTCTTTCTTTATTTAAACTGACCACTTTTAGCAACTTCCAATCAAATTAAATATTCCATTTCTTGGTAACTACGATTAATTAGAGACATTGAAATAATTGAGACAAAATGTTTTCTAACAATATGCATTCTACTGCAAAAAACAATAATTTAGTTATAAATAATAGTTTACTAAGTAAAAAGGCAAATAAAAATTCAATAGTATTTCATTTGTAATAAAAAAGTTTAACTACATTTATAAATGTTCATCATTGTATTTTTAAAAATTGTCAACATATTTTTAAAAGAAAAACATCACTTCTATTGAGGACATTTAAGACTAGTTCAAAAAGGTTATGGAACAATTCAAACAACAGGAACATTACAATAAGAAATTTCATTATAATTTTGAATTAAGAAATTATCAATTATATTAAAAGGTTTTTATGTACTTGTAAAAATTTATAGAGTCTTCGACAATAATGGAAATTTTAATTTACATGGAAAAGTTATGTGTAAAGAAAATTAGCCCTTCCAGTTATAACAAAATTTTTCATCATGTATGTCAATTAAAAATATCTACGATAATTCATCCAACAATAAAAGGCTTTCTTAAAACAAAGAAATAATTTATCAAATTAAATAAAATTACATCAAAAAAGAGGCAACTGGGTATCATTGTAACATATAAAGGCATAAAAAAGAGGAACAACAAAAATTCATATTTTAAAAACTCTGTAGTAGTCAGTTTAAATTAGTCAAATGAAGTGATACTGTTTCTTTCTTATCATCACAAATTTAAATTTTTATTACCATGGACGTTTCTTTCTCTAATTAATCTAAATTTAAATTATAAAAAGATTACAATTTTGTTTTGAAATTGTCTTTGTTGGAAACAACAAGATAAATATTTCATGTCTTTCAAGGTTTCTCTTGCACCATCAAATAAGTTATTGACTACAACGTATTACAACAATAACAATTCATAAAGAAAATCATTATACAGAAAATTTAGATAACTACTGTAATTACAATAGTGTAAAATTCAAATTGTTAACGGATAGGAAAATAAATATACTAGATGGTTGCAATTATGTGTAATTAAAATATAAAATACAAGACTGAATAGATAATTGAAATACATTTGTTAGATGAAAATTTTTTATCGCTATCAATATTACATTCTGCCATTTTTCATGCTCAATAGAGAAATTTGATATATAATGATATAACGAAGTAAATTTTGTTAACATAGTCAATGAACTTATAGCTACTTATCAGTTGTTTAATAATGATTCACCAATGAATTTGCAGTATCTAATTATGATGTATTGTATTAAAATTTTTTTAATTAGAATTTTAAAGAACATCAAAATAAATAAAACTATACTTCACATACCTTATCATTCTCTTGT
>JAJLYE010000323.1:0-11828 GCA_030571715.1 Grigorovia jiainica (nom. inval.)
AATTTCTTACAAAAGAATATCATAAAGGAAAATGTCAAGGTTGATAGATTAGTGAACAAATATATTCCAAATTTAACTGCTAAACCATTTGAATTAACCAAGGAATACTTCCAAGATGTCTATGACCTTACTGGTTCTGAAAAGATTAAGGATATCTTAGACAACTGGGAGTCTTATCAAAATTAAATCAAGTTAATTAATGTAAGCGACTAATTAACTGAAATAATATATTTGATAAACCAGGATAAAGAATTTATACATCATTTATATATGATATTATATATGTACATAACTTTTTGTATACTATTTTAAAAAATTTCAAAAGTTTTATTTATTAATATGATTTGTGATCTCTTTTTCTATTATATATTACAATTTGTATATCTCTATCTGATTATTTGTTATTTAACTTATTCAATCAAATGGAATGTTAAATCAGAGAATGCATTCACCCAAGGTTTATCCTTTAAATAATTACCGGCATTAAAATCTGTTAATATCTGACAGTGTTGGAAATAGGATATTATACTATCATAATTTATCTCAGGTTCCTTCAATTTATATTTGTTATTATTTCTTCTCTTTCTCTTAGAAACAAAAGTGGAAAATCCATCATCTTTCTTTTCAACTACTTCCATTGTTTTTTTATTAGATTGTGTATTTTCTAAACAGTGAACTAATTTACTCATTTGTGGATATTTTTCATTCAATTGAAGTTTGGTGTAACGATCAACATGTTGTATTATATTATTAGCTAACCAATATTTGGGTTTTTCATTGATTAAAATTGATTCAGTTAAGTCTAAGGGTGCATGGGGTAAGAAATATAAGATATTACCCACTTTTTCACTCGAGTATTCAATATTTTCTTCAATGATCCAATTTTTACCCATTTGCGATATAAACAAATTATCTTGTTCAGTGAAAATTGGATCGTATAAGGATACACTAATCTCTAAATCGGATACTTTATTTGAAAGAAATTCATACAATTCTAAAAGTAAAGCCATTTGATACCTAGCAGGGAAATCGGTTGTGAAACTACCTATGGCTAGACATCGTATCAATGTGAATTCATTTTGTAAAAAATCTAATTGTTCAATTAAAGTTTGAAACATAGCAGAATTCCTCACAATATCCCTATAATCTATTATTTGTTCATCAAATGATTTTAATTTCCCGTTCTTGTTCTTCTTATTGGATATATTAGCCATATTAGCACTCGTTTCAATTACTTTTTTCGAGGTGATGAGTTTTTCAATTTTTTTTTTATTTTGTAAAATATTAAACAATATTTAATACTTAAATATCGAAAGTTGGTGATTTCAACAATTAAGTTTATTGCTCAGTTTTCCTTCTTCAATTAACTATACCTGCAGTATGAACTACTGGTTTGTTAAAAATACTTTTTTTTTAGCAATATAAATGGTATTTACTATAATATTTTGGAAATTTTCTTGCATATTCTAAAATAAACTAAGCAACAACTATTATCTACTTACAACATTTATATATCCAGTGAATTCTCTTTCCTAAAGCATTACTTTCAAATAACCAATAAAATTACACTGAAATCTTTAAAAAGTTTTACCAAAAAAAAATTAATATCTTGTTAGAATAATATAGAAATTTTATAGAAAAGAGATAATTAACCAAAATGTATAAACAATATATAAAATACATAAATCAATAAACTTAATTGTTGAAATCACTAACGAAAGCATCATCAATAGATCCCACAGAGGAATTAGAATGTGATAACGGTGCCGGTGTTGTAAGAACAGAACTAGAATCATCGGATACAGAATCTGATTTCTCCAATCTAATTTTATTCTTACGTGGTCTTCTATCATATGTTAAATTTGGACTGGTAATATTCACCGGTGTGAATCTTGATGGTAATATAACTCTATTGAATTTATTTCTCAATTTTTGTTGTACATAATCCATATCCAGATGTTTTGTCAAAGATAGTTTTGGAATGCAACTAATATAATGTCTATCATCTAATTGAACGTCTAGTGGATCCTGTGTATGACAACCTGGTGACATCTTTAACCGGATTGAATGTGCCTTTTGACCAGTATTATCGGTACTTTCGTATAGTTCAAAATTAATTTGTGATAAATAATCAAATTCAGGTAATGCATTTCTTGCCAATCTCATTGGTATACCACTTTGATAAATCACGTTTAATAAAGTATAAATATGTGATTCCTTGGTGAAATATGCAACACATTGTGGTGATGCTGTGTTTTTCATATTATCAATGTCGTTCAAGATTTGTTTAGCTAATGGTAATGAAGTTAATAACCCAATATCTAATTTTTCTGAATCTGTAATACCATATTCCTTAGGGCAAATAAAATCAAATAAAACTTTAGCTAGTTTATAAAGTTCTCTCAAATGCTTAAACTTACGTGCACTGAATGGCGAACCACCTTCTGAATCACTTGATGATTTTTTACCACTTTTCTCCAATACCCAACCCAAGGAACCAATCGTCTTACTACTTGAATTGGCCGAAACATTTGTACTATGAGTATCAACAATTTTAAAATTATTTTTCGCCAAAATATTAATTGGATACTTTTCCACTAGTGAATGTGTTTCTAATTCAACATCAATTAGTTCTAAACATTCCTTTGGATCAAAAATATTTTCTAAAAATTGTCTATTATGTAATGCATCATATTTCATTGTATCATACAATTCAGAAATTTTAGATGGCTCAGCTTTATCCACATTAACAAATTCTTTAAATAACTTATCCCATCTTTCCTTGAATAAACTTGGATCTTCACCACAACACCAGTCTTCTTGGAATGAATCTACATCCATATTGGTGAAATTATGGTCCATAATCTTCTTATGATAATTCATTAATTCCACAACTCTCTTTAACACTAGATATGGTTCTGGCATTTTAGCGGGCCAGGTAAATTGCTTTGGGGCCTCTGTACCTTCTCTTAGTAATGGTTTTAATTTTTTCTTTACTTTATCCATTAAATCTTTAGCGGCATTGGAATCATCTAATAGATCCTTTCTGATATTGATTTCATCACTAATAATACCAGTTTCACTAAATAATGCTGATGACCAATATTGTGCTGATAATAATACTCTTCTTTCCGATGATGAAAAAATTTTAATATTTTCTAGAATACTTTTATTTAAAAGATCAAAATCTTGACGCATTTGTTCACCTAATTCAGTAGCTTGATATTTCGCCGAGTGTGTTGGTTCACCACCCCATTTAAGAATAAATTGAACTTTTTCCACTTCATTTTCTTTATTAATTACTGGTTTTAATTGAATCTTTGTACCAGAAAAGTCAATTTTTTTATTTAAAGTATGATGAAGTAATTTTAATTTGATTGGGTCCTCTAAATTCTCCTCTAGAGCAATTGATAATGCCTTAGAAACAATTTTCAAATCATTATAATTTCTAATGACAACTTCTTCTTTATGACCCTTTAATAATGAAATGAAGATGGGTGATGAGAAAGAATGTTTAATTTTTTGCTTTGGTGTTCTATCAGCATGACGAATAATTGTCACTAAACCTTTAAATACCCATTTTTGACTTTTCTCTTCTCTAATTTGTGGTAATATTTTCTTTTCAATATCCATTTTCTTTTTAGCTTGAATAAATGTTTCTCTTAATATTTTGGCACATGAATCATAATAAACTGAATTATCTTTCACAAATGAAAAACCATTAACATCAATAACGTAACTCTTACCAGCAACACGTAATAAATCAAACCCACAAATCATTTGTGAGAATGCCTTAGAAACATGATGTGCAATATTTTTCTCCTCTTCTGTTAATTCAGTAACATATCTAACTTCTTTACCATGTGTATTTCTTCTAACGATACCATCCACTACTGGCGATTTTCTTGTTTCAGCATGGCAAAATGTTTCACCGACAGTATACGCTTTAACATCTTCAAAATTATCAGTATCCATAAATTGTTCATAAATATAGGAACCATCTGTTCTTGGATTAGTAATATTTGGATCAAATTCAGATGATTTATTACCAACTTTTCTAAACAGTCTTCTACCACCACCACCATTTTTAGAATGATAATAAATATAAATATTGTGATCTTCACCATCTACAGGTTTTTCAACAAATGGCTTTACCATTCTTTTACCACCTACTTCTAAAGTATCTTCATCAATCATTTTCCAATCAGGTTCCTCCTCAGGTTCCAAAACAACATTAAGTTCCTTTAACTTATCCACAATATAAGCGTTTACGCGTGGACCACCGTCCCTACTAATCTCCAATCTTGGTGGTGTTGGAACATCAACAGCTTCCAAAATCTTTAAACATAATCTACGATCCCAAAGAACTTTTTGCATAAGTAAATCATTAATCATAAATGGTTTTCTTAATTTAGCATATGCGATTGCCTTATCTAGAGGGAAACCGGTAGAAAAGAATGAGATCAGGAAATCACAAGTGGGCCAATTTTCAATTTTTTCATCTAATATAACTTTATCACCGAAAATGATTGTTTCAAATTCACCATGTTCAATTAGTCTATTTAAGATATGACGCATTGGTTTAGATAAAACTTTTGCATCCATTGCGCAAACACCAATTTTACCAATTTTCTTTAATGTTGGTTTCGACTGACTAGTGGATGATTTACGTGATGATGCTGTAGAGCTTACAGCAGATGTATTAGTATTTACCACTAAATTCAATGGAGTTGTCAACCCACTGGCGGAAGCAGATATGGCTTGTGAAGAAACTTGACTAATGTCATCAGTATTGGTTGAAGGATAAGTAAAATCAATAACAGAACCAATATTTGATTTTGTGTTAGCCCCAGTGTTAATATTATTTTCATTATTGACAAATTCCGCTAAAGAACATGAAACTGGTGATTGTAAAGGGGATACAAATTTTCTCTTACC
This sequence comes from Grigorovia jiainica (nom. inval.), assembly GCA_030571715.1. Taxonomy (NCBI): domain Eukaryota; kingdom Fungi; phylum Ascomycota; class Saccharomycetes; order Saccharomycetales; family Saccharomycetaceae; genus Grigorovia; species Grigorovia jiainica (nom. inval.). Next base: position 4,939 of record JAJLYE010000323.1, read on the forward strand.
ATTTTCAACCACTGGAATATTAATAATTTGTGAATTATTGGCACTATTATTATTTGATTCCATACTCATTGATCTAATAATATTTGATTCAAAACTCAAATCCTCTGTTGAATCACAACGAGACGCTGTTGGAATGGACATATTTTCACTATTTGATGTCATTGGATTAAATGATTCTAAAATAGGTGCCATAGATTCCATTGCCTTTTGTGTATTCTTATTTAAAGTAAGGGGGGAAATACTAGTGGGTAGATTTGATTCATTTGTAGGATTCTTTGACGTCTTTGATGTAACGTTTGGGATTCCCATACCATTAGTGTGTGTTGTGTCAGACATTAGGGCAACAATACACTTCTACAGACAGCAAACAGTGTTCAAAAATAGATACAAATAGCAACTTACAACCTGTACAAAACTGAATGTGAATTTTTATTAATTTTTTTTAATTTTAAATTTTGCGATGAGCTGAGAAAAAAATAAATTTGAATTTTAATTGAAAAAATTTCATTCTTGAAGAGAGTAATGACAATGAGTGTTGTAGAGAACGGTAAGAAGAGAAAGCTTGTGAAGGTGCCAGATGTGCGTCAGTCCAAAGTTTTTGCACCATTTAGAACAGTGGGTAATGTTTCTAATGGTATTCCATTTGCAGTAGGTACTTTAGGTTCAACATTTTATATTGTGACCAGTGTTGGTAAATCCTTCCAAATTTATGATGCCAATAACTTACATTTATTATTTGTGTCTGCTAAGGAGACTGATTCTAATATTAGTTGTTTGACAACACATTTCCATCACGTATTTGCCGGGTTTGGTAACAAGATTGGTGTCTATAAGCGTGGTATTCAAGAACATTTATTTGAATTAGAAAATAAATTGGCCACTGTAAGACAATTAAATGTATTTGGTGATTTCTTATGTGCCTCTACTGATGAAAATGTGGTTTATATTTACAAGAAACGTAATTCTCAAGACAAATTTGCTACTGAATTTTACACTAAGTTTACTATTCCAAATTTAGCAAATGGTGATATTGTGTCTTTATTACATTTACCAACTTATTTAAATAAATTAGTTGTCATTACCAAATCAAACATTTATTTATTCAACGTGAAGACCGGTAAATTAATATACACCTCTATGGAATTTGTTAGTCAAATAAGTACCGCTGAAGTTGCACCAGTGTTAGATGTTCTTGCATTAGGTACTGTAGATGGTGAAATTATTCTTTTCAATTTAAAGAAAGGTAGAAAGATTCGTACCATTACAGTACCAAATCAAAGAATTTCATCTATTTCATTCAGAACTGATGGTTCATCACATTTATGTGTAGGTACAATATTAGGTGATTTAATCTTTTACGATTTAGATCGTCGTTCCCGTATTCATGTATTGAAAAATATTCATAGAGAATCATTTGGTGGTATCACTAAATCAATTTTCTTAAATGGTCAACCTATTGTAGTGACTTCTGGTGGTGATAATTCTTTAAAGGAATACGTTTTTGATCCATCATTATCAGTGAACGATTCTGAAAATGTTGTTCAACCACCAAGATTTTTACGTTCAAGAGGTGGTCATTCACAACCACCAACAAATATCTTATTTGCTGATAATGAATCACATTTTATTTTATCTGCCGCTAAGGATCAATCCATGTGGGGGTTTTCCTTAAGAAAGGATGCACAAAGTCAAGAATTTTCTCAAAGATTACATAAGAGAGCAGATGGTAATCGTATTGGTGGATCGACTATTAGTGGTAAATTTTCTGAAATTACAACAATGTGTATTGAAAATTCAAGATTAGGTGATTGGGAAAATATTTTAACTGGTCATAAAGATGAAAAATTTGCACGTACTTGGGATATGTCTACAAAGAGAGTAGGTCGTTGGACATTCGATACCACTGATGATGGGTTTGTTAAATCTGTAGCTATTTCACAATGTGGTAATTTTGGGTTTGTGGGTTCCTCTAATGGTTCTATTGTAATTTATAATATGCAAAGTGGTATATTAAGAAAAAAATATAAATTACACAAGAGAGCAGTTACTGGTATTGCATTAGATGGTATGAATCGTAAGATGGTTTCTTGTGGGTTAGATGGTATTGTTGGGTTTTATGATTTTAATAAATCTACATTATTAGGTAAATTACAATTAGAAGCACCAATTACCCAAATGGTTTATCATCGTTCTTCTGATTTATTTGCATTAGCATTAGATGATTTATCTATTATTGTTATCGATGCTGTGACACAAAAGATTGTTCGTCAATTATGGGGTCATAGTAATAGAATTACATCATTAGATTTTTCACCTGATGGTCGTTGGATAATCAGTGCTGCATTAGATTCAACATTAAGAACATGGGACTTACCAACTGGTGGTTGTATTGATGGTATCAAATTAGAAAATGTTATTACCAATTTAAAATTTTCTAGTAACGGTGATATGTTAGCCACTACACATGTTAATGGTAATGGTATTAATATTTGGACCAATAAATCACAATTTAAATCAATCTCTACAAGAATTATTAATGAAGAACAATTTGCTAAGGGTATCTTACCAAGTAATTCCATGGAAGGTAACAGTACAATTTTAACTGGTGCTCTTGATGATGATGAAACCTCTACTGCTGTTGATGATACCAACGATGATGATGAATACCATATTGATAAATATGAATCCCTAGAACAGATTGATAAAGATTTAATTACACTTTCTTTAGGTCCAAGAAATAAATTAAATACATTATTAAATCTTGATATTATTAAACAACGTTCCAAACCTACAGAACAAATTAAGAAATCTGAAAAGACACCATTTTTCCTTCAATTACATGGTGATGCTGTTGGTGACGAAGCTTCTAATAGAGAAGGTATTACATTTGAAACACCAGAACAAATTCAAGAAAGAGAAATGTTAGAGACACAAAAGCAAGATGCGGAGGATAAATTAACACAATTTAAACCAAGTGGTCGTGCTGGGTTTGAATCTAAATTTACTAGATTATTAAAGGATGGTAATTTAATTGGTGATGAATATAGTGAATTTTTAGAGTATCTTATTTCATTACCAGTTAATGCTGTTGATTTAGAGATTAGATCATTAAATTCATTTGCACCATTTGATGAATTAGTTTGGTTTATTAAAGCTATGAGTTATGGTAGTAAGAGTAAACAAAATTATGAATTATATGAAGCTTATATTAATTTATTATTCAAGATTCATGGTGATGTTATTCATTTAAATAACGATAATGTTCCATTACAAGAGGCCTTAAAGGAATGGAATAGTGTTAATAAACAAAATGATTCACTTGATAGTGTTGTCAAATATTGTTCTAACATTATCAATTTTGTCACTACAGCTTAATAAAGATCATTATATATTACAATCGAGATTCATTTACTCTTTATATAAAACAATCTTTGTATATTAAAATTAAAAAAAAACAAACAAATTTTATAATTAATTTGAACAAAAAAAGAAATCAACACAATTTAAATAGTAATGAGTCAACAATTAAATGAAACATTTGAACAAATAATACATTCTAAAACACCCACGGAAAGCTCACATATCTTACAAGAGATAAAGCAAAATGATAGAGTAATAAGAGATGTACAAATACCAGAACTTATAAAATTACATGATAAACAATTTCAAAAAAAATGTATTGAACCATTAAATGAAATTGAATCAAAATTTAGTAAATTATTGAGTAAAGATGTAAATATTCAGACACGTGTAGCATTAATGGATCGTAATTTAAGAATAATTGAAACTACTTTACAATTAATTCAACAAAATAGACAAAATAGGTAAAAAATATTTATATTTATATTTATATAGATGAATATAATGAATGAATGAACGATTATGGTTATGATAATGATAATGGTTATGATAATGATAATGATAATGATTGATATTAACCCAATCCCTTAGTGGCATTATCCCATTTTTTTGTTTCTGTCCAACCAGAATTAATAACTTTTAAAGCATCCTCTAAATTTAATGGTTCACGTAATGGTTTATCCTCTATAACTAATTTTTTGTAAACTCTATAATAATATTGTTCAGGTATATTTTGGAAAAGTTTCCTATTTTGCAATGATTTTACACGATGCTCATTATCATTATTGTTACTATGGTTGTTTTCATTATTATGATCTTTATGTGTGTCTATTGTCCACATTTGTCTTCTTATTTCCCATAATTTATCACCATCACAGAAGGGACCCTTTGTTTTCGATCTCATTTGTTCACATTCCTTTTGTACATCGAAATTATCGAAATTAATTTCATCAATATTTGAATTATTTGTATTAATTGTTTTAATTTTATTTAATTTATTATTTTCCAAATGAGAAGTATGATCTTTCTTACGAAACAACATCGATCTTTTCTTATTGATATGGTCTTGAGGGTAATAACCTGACTTGAATCTCTTATCCTTATTCAATTCCTTATGATTAAACATTGAATCAATTTTATTTGAATCACTAGGTGAAATATCAATATCATCATCCGTATCAGAATCAATATCAATATTCTTGATTGCCTCTTCTGATATTTTCTTCAATATTGTTTTCCATTTGTGTAACACTTGTGTTATGGACTGTGTCAAAGACATTCATGAAGATATATTATAGAGATTATTGTACCACTTTGCTGTTTGTTTGCTGTTTGTTTTGCACTTTTTTTATTTACAAAATTTCATTTTTTTATTTTTTTTTTTTTTTTCAACGTGAAGATGAGACGGTGATTAATCACCGCAGTAATACAAAGGTTTGTGTTAGTGGGACATTTATATTTGTGACACTTTAGCTGTAATGTCGTCCACGGTCGGGGTGTTGCTATCCGTGGTGTGTTCTGTAAGGTTGACATGTCTATAAGGTATCTCTACAAGTTCAGCATATTGTTCATCACCCATTCTGTGGAATTCAAAATTTTCTTCTAACCAATCTATCAATTGCACAAGACTCTTTAAGTCCATTATTTGCTTTAAGTATCTTCTCTTACAAGTCATATTCTCTAACATACAATAAACATGATGTAAAATCAATTGGATGGGTAACCCACCAATTTCAATACAATAATAAATAAATCTCTCCAAACAATGCCAGGGACATTTATCGTAACCGTCAAATAATGCTGGATTCGCCAATACACCACGAGCAGACATAACCCCCACACAACCAGTATATTCTGCAATTCTATGCATATCAGAGACGGTGAAGCAATCACCATTAGCGACAATTGGTACATGTGAATAACCATTATCTTTCAATCCATCCACAATATATTTAATTGCCTCTAAATCCACTGGTTGTGAAGATCTTGTATTCTTCATCCTACCATGAACGGTAATCCAATCAACACCCATTTCACATAATTTAATACATAATTTTAATGTTCTCTCTGGTGTCTTATGTTCATGAATTCTAATTTTCATCTCTAATCGTAATTTATCACCATATTTAGTTTTAACTGCCTGTACCATATCAATCATTAATTGTTCATTATAAATTAATGCGGCACCAATACCTTCACGAACTTGTTCCTTAATGGGGCAACCACAATTGATACCAAATGCATCTACATATGGACACAACATTTCAATACATTTTAAAAGATCTTGTACATTATTAACACCTAATTGTGCAATCACGGGTACGTCCGTAGTGGATAATGAAATATCTGTCAATCTAGCATGTTTATTTCTTACAAATTCACGACCCAAGATCATTGGTGTGTATGTAATGTCAGTATTATAAAAATGACATATTTGACGGAATGCTAATTTAGAGTAACGTACCATGGGTCCCTGGATCGTAGCTGGTCTGTTATGCGTTTGTTGTCTTGTTTTAATTATATGAAGTGGATCATTTTCTGAGTTCAATATTTTAGGTTTATTTTCAATCATCCTGGTCTATTCTTTCCCACTTTACTTTTAATTTTAATTTTACTTTTACTTATTGTTGTCAGCGATGAGCTACGAAAATTTTTTTTTTTTTGTTTTCTTTTTATTATTTAATTAACGTGTGGTTAATACAAAACTTACTACAGTGGACAATAAGAATAACATATTCAATAAAGTATCCACTACAAAAGTCCCCACCACATACGTAATCCAATTATGTTGTAACATAAACTGTCTAATATCATTACTATAATCAGTAACAAATTGTAAATTTGCCTCAGAACCAAACAATAATCTTAATCTTGTTTTAGACCAAGGTTCCATAGTATCCAATTGTAATTTAATTGAATTAACATTCGTATCGATTTGAATTGGTGTACGTAATTGTAATTTATTCAACCAATGTTTAAAATAAATTTCTCTAATGGAATTATCCCTATTTAAATAATTTAATTTAATAGAATCACTATTAAATTTACCATTACAAACAATATTTATTCTTTCACGATAAATTAAATTATTATCATTTGTCCAAATCTTTAACATAAAATTATTTAAAATTGGTATTGTTTCATTACTTTGACATAAAATTGGTAAATCAATTTGTAAATTATAATTAATACCATTTTTCAATTTTATAGGTTCTCTAATACCGTTATTAATTACATGTAATGAGTCACTATCATCAATGGGGACCCTACGTATATTAGTTTCAATTAAATAATTGGAATGTTGAATTAATTTATTTAATGGTATTTGAGTAATAGAATCCTTTGATATTAAATTACAATATAAATTATGGAAAAATGCTAGTGAGATTGGTGTCAATATAATGATTTCAATGGTAAATATAATAGTGAGGTAGAGGATCCATTGTGACCATTTCACTGGTTTTAATAAATCAATCTTCATTTTTTGTCTTTATTTCTTTGTTGTTGTTGTTGTTGTTGTTGTTGTTGTT
>JAJLYE010000324.1:0-11702 GCA_030571715.1 Grigorovia jiainica (nom. inval.)
GTTAAACCTAGAAAAGTTAAACATTAATGTTTGAAGGGCTCCTTAATTATTTCAAATTTTTTATTTATAAGTGATGTTATATGACATCGATGGAAACAATGTTTAAATTTTAATGAATAATATGTAATATGTAATAGATATGTACCTTTACATGTGTATGTATACAAATAATAATAATAATAATAATAATAATAATAATAATAATAATAATATTTTTTTATAATGAAACAAAATTTATTGTTCTTATTCATCTGTCTTGAGCAGTAGGGAAACCAATTTTAATGTTACAATATTGTAAACCGTATTGGCAAACGCGTGAGACGTTTGTCAAGGGCCGTTGGTGTGGATTAACGTTATTAAATGTATTAGTCAAAGAATTCAAAACATTTAATAAAGAATATTATCAAAATGCCATTAAGCATGGTCAATATCAAATACAAAGAAACGATATCATATTGAATAGTGATGAACATATAAAGCAAGGTGATAAATTTATATCGAGACAACACAAACATGAACCACCAATACCGAAGATCCCCTCATTGAATAATAATATTGTATACCAGGACAATGATTTATTAATTATGGATAAACCAAATGGTATACCAGTGCATCCCACGGGCAATTACTACAAACACAGTCTCCTGTACATGTTAAATAACGACCCAACACTAGACATTACGCTGCATCACGCCGACAAATTATGTACATGTCATCGTTTGGACAAGGACACATCCGGTATTGTCATCCTTGCAAAGAACCCCACCATTGCGAAACAATGGCAAACAGATATAACCACGCACAATATAAATAAATTGTACATTGCACAAGTTTGGGGCCAATTCCCCGGCGCCCCCAGATCATACCCCGGTTCATCCATCACATTGCGGGAACCAAATGTAATGGATTTGAATTGCATTATTGTGGATAAACCGATATTTACATTAGATATGAAGAAAGGTTTGAATAATGCACTGGGTCCTACACGAGACGCCAAGACGATTATATACCCGTTGAAGTATGACCCTAGGAGTAATAAGTCTATTGTGTTGGCGAGACCAATTAGTGGTAGGACGCATCAGATTAGAATTCATTGTTGGAAAATGGGGTTCCCTATTGTTAATGATAGATTGTATTGTGATGGTACCAGTTATGGTAATTTTTTCAAAGATGTGGATCAATGGGAATTGGAATTGAGTGATGAGGAATTGAAGGAGAAATTGTTGGTGATTGAAGGGGAAAGACAAAGTAAATTGATTAAATTGAATAATATTAATAGTGGATTACAATGTGATGAATGTGGTGTATTGATAAAGGATAATAAGTTTACTGAACAATATGAACCCTTGAGGTTACATTCATGGCAATATGATAATGGTAAACAATTCTTTAAGACAAAATTACCCAATTGGTATTATTAAATATATTATATAAATATAAGTATATAAGTATATAAAAATAAATATTAATTAACACCAGGTGCATTAGTGTTACCCTTTAATTTTAATAAAATTTCTTTAAATTTGGATCTATCTCTATCACCTACAATATCAGAATCATCTAAATTAATTAATTGTAAAGCACGATCCCAAATTGTATTATCTTGATTGAAAAATTCATCTCTTGCCTTAATAAAATTATCATTATCTAATTTAATTTTTTGTAAATTTTGTTCCTTAGTGTTATTATATTTATCATAAAATTCATCAATAAATTTCACAGCGGTATCTTGTAATTCCTTCTTTTCATTATTATTAATTTCATCCCTATTATTAATTTCAGAATTATAATTTTCTCTCCAATTGGATATAATTTGATCAGCGTCATTATTCACAATAACAGATGCTTCATTGATAGAAGTATCATTATTTATTAAATCATCCACATCATTTTGTTCTTCATTATTTTGTTCATTATTAACTATATCATTTTCTTCATAATCTTGATCAAAAAGAATTTCATTATCTTGTTCAGTTTTAAATTCATCACCTAATAATTCTTGTTCTCTCTTAAGAAACTCAGTGTCGTCAATCAATTCTTCTTCGCTCATTTCAATCTGTGTAATATATAATATAGTATAATATAGTATAGTATAATATAATATAATATAGTATAGAATCAATTTTGTTTTTGTTGTAATTTCAAATATTTGAAAAATGAAAATTATCGTTTGGTACGGGTAATGGACGATAACTGTACTATAGTATAGTATACTATAGTATACTACAAAATAGTAATCTACACAACATTAATCATTGTATTCAATTCAAAAATTTCATTTGTTTGTAAATCTAATAATTTTAATGCAATTGGATAAAATCCTAATTTAATAGAAACAAATTTTAAATCCACAAAATTTGTTTCATTAAATTTAATAATTGGACATTTATAATCATTACTTAATAATATAATACCTTGTAATATTTTTTCATATTGTTTAATCCAATTTGTCTTTTTAATTAAATCGTATTGTCTTGGTATATTGGTTAAATTTATTTCATTATTGTAATATATAACCATATTTAATGGTAATTGTGAAAGATTTGTTATTTGTAAACGAATATTAAATTTATTACCACGTAAAACTGTAAGATTTGTACTAAGTATCTTTAATTTAATATTTGATTTTTGTATTAATGAACTTCTTGAATTAGAGAATCTGTTACTGTTGTTGTTTGTAGAGACTCTGGAGATTGAATTAATTGATTTATTGTACATGGAAACATTTTTATTATCCTTTAAGGATAAATTTTTACCAATTGTATTGTTGGCGGTGTTGTTGGTGTTGTTGGTATTGTTATTATCTCTTAAATTAATATCAGTTTCCCATTGTGTCCAAATAGGTAATTTAAAATTATTATTAAATTTAATAAAATATTGTAAAATAATTTGTACTCTATATTGAATTTGATTTGTAGTGGGTAATTTATAAGTAATACTCATTGAATCTCTTTTCTGTAATACAATATCATTAATATTAATTGGATCAATTGGTTCAATTAAAAGTTTAGATTTCCTTTTATCAATTATTTTAAATTCAATATTTTGGAAAAAAAGTGAAACATTATTTAAATTATCAAAATTAATTAATTCATTAATAGATTTGGAACATTGGAAATCTAATGATGTTAATATACAAAATTTATTGGTTAAATTAATATTTTTCAATCTCATATTTAATAATGAAAAAATTGGATACTGTAAAATTATTTTATTTTTATTTTGATTATCTGGAATAATTTCATTTTCCTCTAATTTTTTTGGTTGATTATCAATATCAATTTCATTGTGATTAATGTGATTATTATTCCATTGATAAATTGGTTCAAAATTATTTAAAATTTCATTATCAAAATTCGAATCAAATTGCCCCACATGACAATCTACATTAATATTTAAATCAATTGAATCAGATTTATTATTCTTGACAATATCAATTTGTTCATTAATTGAATAAAAAATTTCAAATTTAATTAAATTATTTAATCCATTATTCATAACAACAGTGGATCTAAATAATTGATCACGACAAATATTATCATTTAATTTTAATAAAATTTCATCTTGTTCATTATCGTCATGATCAATAATTTGAAATTGATCAAGACAATTATTTAAATGTAACATTTCCGCTTCATTAATCCAAACAATAAATTTATCAATTATTAAATTTTGTAATGTTATATTTTTTTTTTTGGGTAACGATATATAAATTTGTAATTGTTCATCAAAAATTATAAATTTTCTTAAATTATGATATTTAATTATTTGTGTATTGTTAATGATATAGTTACTTTCATTAATTGGTGTTATTGGTAAATAGACGTTCAACATATTAACTTATAAATATATTTTGTTCATTTATATAAAATAATTTAATTGTTTCAATTTTTTTCATTTTTCATTATTTTTCATTATTTACATTATTGAACAATTGAACAATTGAAGTATTGAAGTATTGAAGTATTGAAGTATTGAAGTATTGAAATGTTGAAATATCCACTATTGATATTGTAATTTACCCCTTTCATCAATAAACAATTTCTTAAATTTACTATTATCAAATTTAGCGGCACCATAATTATTATTAATACCATTAATAAATGAATTATTATCACTCGCATTAATCTTTGTATTAATAAATTTAAATTGAAATCTATCCTTCTCAAACAATTTACTATAAACAATTTCCACTTTCTTTTTTGTGTTTGTGTTTGTGGATGTGGTTGTGGTCATATTATTCAACATATTGTTTAAAATCTTGTCTGATGGTTCCCTTTGTAAATAATTAGCAGCATCTAATGAACCAAATGGTTCACTTTCATTCAATGTTAAGAAATTAGAATGTGTCTCTGGATTATTTAATTCAGTTAAATTTTCATTATCGTTATCAATTTGAAACTGGGGGAAATAATTATACATCATTTTATTGTAATTCAATATTGATAACATTCTGTTGTTTAATTTATGTGTGTTGTGTTGTCTTGCAAGATGATTATCGTATTTTAATTCTAATTCGTATAGTCTTATGATGGCGAGTACTCTTATTAATTTGATCTTGTAACGTTGGGATATTAATTGAGGGGTTAGATTGTTTTGCGTGTATTGATTGTATATTTCCTCCTTTAAAGTGTATGTTATTATCTTGTTTGTAATACAGAATTTGTTTTGTGGGAATGGTCTTAGAGGATCACCAGTTATATAGTTTGTCTTATTGTTGTTCGAGTTGGGTTTTAGTAATTTATCGATATCTTTAATATTGTGGTGGTGGTGGTGTTGGTGGAAAGTGATGTCTTTAAAGAAGGGATTGGTCAAGTACTGATTCTTGTAATTTTTATCGCCTAGAAATTTTCTGAAATTGAATTGATATGTTGATTCATGTGGTTTCCTCTTGATGTTGTTGCTGTTGTTATGGAGTCTGATGGGTTTGTTTCTGTTATTGTTGTTGTTGTTGTTGTTGTTGTTGTTGTTTCTGTTGGATTGATTGAATCTTGAAAACCGGTTCGGTCTGTTTGATGCATTGTTGTTTCTTTTCAATGTTTGTATCGTTTCGTTTGTGAAAAATCTTTTATTTAACGTATTATTAAACAATTTCATCTTCAGTCACTCTTCAAGATTGCTTATTTTTATGTTTTATTTTTTTTTGATTTTCTTATTTTCCTGTTTTCTTATTTTATTTGTTTCTTGAAATAAAAGATCTGTACGGGAACAGTGTTTGTTTAGAGATATATAATGTATATGTGAATTACAACAAGGTGTTCCCGTGCGGGACACCGTTGTTACAAGATGCTACACTACCAAAATTTTTTTTCTGTTATAAAAAATACTACACACACTGAGTAATTACCAATTACAATCTTCTACAACCAACCACACACAAGACAACCACCCACACACACCATCCACCCACCCACACACACCAACCAACCAAATCCTCTAAATTGTTTTTTCCACCTTTAAAGAAAAAATATCCAAAAAAATCCCCTAAATTCCTCAATTAATACCACCCAAACCCTAACAAAAACACACACAAACCCTAACCAAACCCTAAACAAAAACCCAACCCTAACACCACGTGCCAAATCAGAAAAATCGTTTTTGTCACGTGCAACTTTAAAAATAAAAAATAAAAAAAATTTAATTTTTTCCACTACAAAAAATATTGAAATTTCATTATTAACAATTAACAATTAACAATAATTTAAAAATTTTACTAAATTAAACTACATCAATTTTAATTAAAATGCAAGCTCCAGTAGTGGTTATGAACACACAACAAGAGAGAACTTTTGGCAGACAAGCACAAATCTCTAATATTCAAGCTGCAAAAGCAGTTTCAGATATTATTAAAACTTGTCTTGGTCCAAAGGCAATGCTTAAAATGTTATTAGATCCAATGGGTGGTCTTGTATTGACTAATGATGGTCATTCCATATTAAGGGAAATTGATGTGGCTCATCCGGCGGCAAAATCAATGATTGAATTGTCGAGAACTCAAGATGAAGAAGTGGGGGATGGTACTACATCTGTTATTATTTTAGCTGGTGAAATTCTTTTACAATGTACAAATTATTTATTAGAGAAAAATATTCATCCAGTGATTATTATTAAATCATTAAAATTAGCTTTGATTGATGCCTTAGAGATTATTGATTCAATTAGTAAACCAATTGATATTAATGATGATGAAGTTATGTTATCTTTAATTTCTGCATCAATTGGTACTAAATATATTAAATTATGGTCTGATATGATGTGTAAATTATCATTAGATGCTGTAAGATTAATTCATGATCCAATAACAAATGATATTGATATTAAAAGATTTATTAGAATTTTAAAAATTTCTGGTGGTGATATTACAGATTCACGTGTAATTAATGGTATTATGTTAAATAAAGATGTGGTACATCCAAAGATGTCACGTAAAATTGATAATCCAAGAATCTTATTATTAGATTGTCCCTTAGAATATAAGAAAGGTGAATCACAAACAAATATTGAAATTTCAAATGAAAATGATTGGAATAGAATCTTACAAATTGAAGAAGAACAAATTAAATTAATGTGTGATAATATTTTACAATTTAAACCAAATTTAATTATTACTGAAAAGGGTGTCTCTGATTTAGCACAACATTACCTTTTAAAAGGTGGTTGCTCAGTATTAAGACGTGTTAAAAAGACAGATAATAATAGAATCTCACGTGTCACTGGTGCCACTATTGTTAATCGTACTGAAGATATAAAGGAATCTGATATTGGTACAAATTGTAAATTATTTAAAATTGAATTAATTGGTGATGAATATTATACTTATTTAGACCAATGTATTGATCCAAAGGCTTGTACTATTTTATTAAGAGGTGCCTCTAAGGATATCTTAAATGAAATTGAAAGAAATCTTCATGATGCAATGGCAGTTACACGTAACGTTATGTTAGAACCATCATTATCACCTGGTGGTGGTGCAACTGAAATGGCAATTTCAGTTAAATTAGCAGAAAAATCAAAATCTTTACAAGGTATTCAACAATGGCCATATCAAGCTGTGGCTGATGCAATGGAATCTATCCCACGTGTCTTGATTCAAAATGCCGGTGGTAATCCAATTAGAATTTTATCTAAATTAAGAGCAAATCATGCTGAGGGGAAATTTACAATGGGTGTAGATGGTAATACTGGTAAAATTGTAGATATGTTAGATTATGGTATTTGGGAACCAGAAATTATTAAACAACAAAGTATTAAAACTGCTATTGAAAGTGCTTGTTTATTATTAAGAGTGGATGATATCGTCTCTGGTGTAAGAAAAACTGAATAATTTTTTTTTTTTGGATTTTATTGAAATTAAATTAAATTAATTATTGCTGATTTTTCCTTTGGCATAAGAACATTATATATATAATTCTATACACTTTTTTCTTTCTTATTATAAACATATGTACATAATTTTAAAATAATATAAAAATAATTTAAAAATAGTAACTGGTTTTTTTTAATTGCAGTATTATTTATGATTTACCAAAAACAAATTTTTCAATTGAATAAATTGTATTAATTAATTCATTACTATTCTCTCTTAATAATTCCTTCATTTCATTAATTATTTCATTCAATTCTTCTCTTATTTCATTTTCATCATATTGCCGACTATTAATTAATACATTAAATAATCTTAACCAAATTGGTTTTTGCCATGATCTTTGAAAATTATTACAAATTTCATATTTCCTTAAACCCAACAAATAATTATTATCATCTTCTTCATCATTTCCTCTCTTCATTTTAATTTCTCTTAATTTTATATATTCATTAAATAACATACAATGAATAGTATTTGCAATACCGAAAAAATCAATTTCCCATTTCCAAATTTCTTTATTTTGTATCTCGGGACAATCCATACCATCTGATTTCCAATTTGCTTTAAATTTTGTATTCGGTGGTAGTAATGTTGTATCAATAGAACGACCAAAATCAATTAAATAAAGACCTTTTGAATTCCAAGGATCATCATTACTAATCGCGCCATGACTATTATTGTTGTTATTATTGTCAGCCCCCGTGTATGATGTTAATTGACAGGGTTGTAATCTTATCATCCAATTATCTGGCTTCAAATCACCATGTATTATACCAATTTTATGTAGATTTAATATTATTTTAATTATTTCAATAGTGAAAAAAATTACAATTGTTTCATTATACATTATCTTATTATTATGATTACCATATTTCGTTATATTTTCATCTTTACTAATATTAATTAAATTTAATAATGTACCTTGGTTAGCATAATTTAATACTAAATAACTTTCATCTTGGAAATAATGTAATTCATAAACATTTATAATTGATTGTAAAATATTTGTAGATTTTAACCTTTTCTCAATTTGTTTCAATATATAATATTCCCAATTATTATTCGGTTTTTCCACTTTTAATGCCCTTAATGATCCATTACTTGATTCTGATAAATAAACAGTGGCATACCCACCTTGGCCCAATTCTTTATTTATACAATATATTTCATTGGTTTGAATAAAATTAATCATAGGTCTTTTAGAAACTGATTTATTTAATCTCTTTAATTGATTTAACATATTTAATGATTTATTATATTGATAATATGTTGGATATGTAGTTAATAATGGATTAACATTTTTCAATAATTCATTTTGAAAATTTCTACTTATTGGATCTGTAATTATATTTATCTTATTGGGTATTATATTTGGTATCTTTGATTCAAATTGTAATGATGATGATGATGCATTTAATTGTGATGAATATAAATTTTGTCTCATTGGTTGTGAAATAAATGGTGAACTTTGTGATGGTAAATATTTGGCAATTGTAGTTTTAATTGGTGTATTAAATGAATTTTCTGTTTGTTCTTCAATCGCGGGCATTAAATTAGTATCCTCTTCAGGGGAGTCGTTGCCATGATTTGAATTAATTTTATTAATTTCATTATTTAAATGTGGTATGTTGTGAATATTATTATTATTATTAGTATTGTTATTTGTAGTTGTAGTTGATGATGATGAGGGTTTCTCTGTTTGATATTCATTATAAATATTATTAACGGTTTCAATATTATCATTTATAATATTATCTTTTTTATTAACTTCTGTTAAATCATCAATATTATGCCTAGTGAACTCTTGAGTAGTGTTATCATAAAGTGAAAATTTACCCGTTGTATTTGTATCATCGTTATCATTTCTATTGACTTTATCTGTGATAAAATTTTCATCATTATTATTGTTATTTAAATTTTGATTAAACATTGAAAAAACTTCATTCATTGCATCTTTAGAGAAAAATGTAACTGTATTTTCTTGATTATTATTATTATTATTAATTAATAAATTTTCATCCTTTAATGGTAAGACAGATGTAAATGTTTGATAAGTTTCATCTTGATTTCTTTGTGTAGAGGTCAATATATTTGTATCTTCATTATCCACGCGGTTCTCTTGTGTATCATTATCTTTATATATTTGAATATTTTCCTTATCATTATGTTTGAGTATTGGAGGTTGTGATGATGGCAATAATGATAATGTTTTCCTTTTTTTATCAATGATTGGAATATTTTTCTTCTTCTTTAAATATATATCTCTATTAATTGCCAAAATTTGATCAAAATTAATTTCATTAAATTCTGTATTATTATAAATTAAATCAAAATTACAATCAATTTTTTCTCTTTTCTTACCAATTACATCAATAATTTTATAAACTGGATCTTTTGTTGATAAATTTTTATTTGTATTTGCAATAATTTTATTTTCATTATTGTTACCACTGCTATCATTAAATATAGATAATTTATTCATGATCTTATCCTTAGATAAATGATCACTAGTTGATGATAAAGATTTCTTATCCCAATTAATAAAATTTGGTTTATCATATTTAATAGTAGATAAAAAATGATTCCAATCAAAATTATTATGTAAATTGAGTTCCTTTGATGAATTAATTTGTAATTTTTCTTCACAATATTTTAAATTCTCCAATAATGTAACCATAGGTCTAGCATTTTCCTTAACACCAATCTTTAAAACGTACCAAGCATCATGTAACATATTTAAAGTACTTAACATATTTGCCAATTCAATATAAAACAATGTTAATTTATTACCAATATTATTTTCTGCCATAAATAAAAGATTATCCTTAACGATAGTTGTATTCATTCCATTATCTTTGAAAAAATTGTTTAAATAATATAACCAAATTTTAATGAATCTTGGATCATTATTATAAGTGTTTAAATTGATGATATAATTAATGCAACGTTCTAATATAGATTTTAATAGCATATTCATAGTATTTATATGTTTAAAATTGTCACGGGGAACCACATTGGATTGCAATTTTGATTCTAATTGATCAATAGAATCAATTAACCAATTAATATAATCTAAAAACAATTCTAATGGATCATCCATTAATTCTAATTCATTTAATAATTTATTTTCAAAAAGAATTTTGTTCTTATTAAATATAGTTACCTCCTCATTATTGTTTATATCATCGTTATTATGATCATCTTTTTGACGTGATAGATCTTCAATAATAACATTTTCTATGGGGGTATTATCACTATAGATATCTTTTTTTTTTAACATAGCATAATTATTGTAATTCCAATCGATTTAAACTATAATGTATGCCTTAATAAATACAATACGACAAGAATATTCAAAAGTAATTTATCTTTTATAGTTGATGTTTAATTTAAATTAAAAGAAAAGTCAAATTTTAAATTTTTTTAAAAATGTAAACAAAAAAAAATATATATGGAATTTTAAATTTTAAATTTTAATGACACATTAATTAGATGATTCTGAAGGTGTGGCTAACAACACTATGTTTATGATACTCAGATTTAAGAGAATTATTGGAACTTAACTTTAAAAGAAAAGGAAAAAAAATTAATAAAAAGTAAAATAAGCTTCTTATTAACTCTTGGTTCTTATATAAGTTATATTTTTGATCTTGAAGTATTTTGGCTCCGGTAAATGTTAAATTAAAACATAATAAGTATTTATTGTAAAATAGTTTGTCCTGGTTAAAAAAATTGGTTAAATGTACAAACTGACTTTAACCAAAACTCTCAAAAAAACACCTTAAAATAAATATTTTTTTATTTTTTTTAGACAAACTTACTTTTTAATTATTATTGTTTTAATTTTATAACTCAATATATTAGATATTCTAAAAATAAATGTATATCACATGGTCCAGAGCAACACCTGGTAAAACACCATAAAAATAATTTTTCAACGCTTGCCTTGTTGGCGCAATCGGTAGCGCGTGTGACTCTTAATCACAAGGTTAGGGGTTCGAGCCCCCTACAGGGCTTTCTCGAAAACAACAACTTTTAAAGTTGTTTAATTTTTTTTAAATATCCTAATCAAGATTTTAAATTTCCTATTTGGGAATACCTTTCCTTTGTTGAAGTAACTACAATATCAGTAGATACTTAGATCAACTTACTGACAAGTAATGATTAAGTGAACAATCAATGTATTTACTTAGAGTAATTCTTAATCAAGATATTCTTATCGTATTGGTAATACGATATCGTAATCATATTGTATATTGTAATATAATATGGTAATCACTGTTGTACATAGTGATATCTTATTTTATATAAAAATGAAAATTTTATTTTCATTTAT
>JAJLYE010000327.1:0-11019 GCA_030571715.1 Grigorovia jiainica (nom. inval.)
TTCTTTGGTCAAATGCTTATACCATATTGAACAAACTGAAATTTCTAACAATTTCTGGACCATACTCTTCATAGTCTTGCTTTGTGTGACAATATGATTTAAATTCAGCAGTTTGGGCTAATAATGACCCACCAAACCAAACAGCATTTCTTTGTTTTCTATGTGAAATAACTGAAACATCTACACCAGTAGATTTAGTACCAGTTAACATTTCACTTTGCGCAATTCTATTATTAACAATCGATTTTAAATCTCTTTGCAAACGACGACCAAAATCTTTAAACATTGTAGAACCACCAGACAAGACGATATTATTACAAAGGCCTTTACGAACATCAATTGGACAAGCTTGGATAGTTTGATCAACTGTTGTTGGTAATGGTGTTAAATAATCTGAGGAGGCAATTTCTGGATTAAAGAAAATTTCGGGTGCTAAAAATCTTTCATAACCAACATCAACAACTTTCTTTTGTGTCTTTTCTTGATTCTCTACAATAAATTGTGCAAATTTATCTGGATTTTTATCAAATTTATTAAATTCTTTAACAATATCTGGACATACGTAACAATATTCTTGTTTAATACGTTCAGCAGTACGTAGAGAGGTGTCAGCTTCACCACGTTCTCTTAATAGTTGTTGAATAAATAGGGTAATATCTCTACCGGCAATTGGAATATTTTTAATTGCTGAACCAATAACATAACCTTCGGCTACAGGAATAACATGAGTAACACCATCACCAGAATCAATAACTGTACCAGTTAATGATCTATCTATCACTTTAGATGAAGTCCAGGAAGCTGCTAATGCTAACACGGCTTGTACGGCAATATAAAGACCAGCACAATTGAACGATTCAAAAAAAATTTCAGCTACTTGCTCTCTATTTTCAGGAGGATTTAAAGGTGGTTCAGTAAGAAGGAAAAAATGATCTTCTGGTTCAGTTCTTAAGTATTTGAAAATTGAATTTTCCCAAAATCTTTCCATATGATCCCAATTCTCCACTTGACCATGTTTAATTGGATAACTTAAGGAATATTGTGGGCCTTGTGATGCCATTAATGCCTCATTACCAATATAAAAATCTAAATCTTCGGTACCTCTCTTACCGGCTAGATTATTTGACATTAACATATTAGAATTTAAATTATTAAATGAAGTGGCAGAAGTAGAATTACTAAAAAATGGATTGTTAGTGGACCCACTTGCACCAGACATACCAGTTTTGGTATTGCCTTTAGCGGTATTACTCGTGGCAATGGAACCTTTAGAGGTTGCAATGGCAGTAGGAAAAATCCATGAAGGTGAATCATTACCGGCAAAACCTAATTTGGTAAGACCGGTACCGTTATCCATAACAATAGCAGGATTATTTAAATAAGACATGGTTCAATGATGAGTGGAATGTATGCAATTATGTATAATTAAACCACACTCCTAATTGTTAATTTGCACTGTATTTACTTTTTTTTGAAATTTCAAATTGGAAATTTTAATCAAAGGGATGTTGGCGGGTAATTTCAGAAAGATAAGAATTTGATTAATTTAATTTATTTGTATTTACACTACAAAACCATTGACAAATACACTAATATATTACACAAATAGTGCTTGATAGATCAATATACTCATTTTGAGGGTGTAATAGTGTTATAAATTTGAATTATAAGCACAGATTGCAAAATATGACCGTTTTAAGTGGTCGTTTAACACCATATGTTAGTTTACATGAAAATTTAAGTTCTAGAGACATACATTTACATTCTAGAGATAATATATCAGTTACGCCGTTCGATTTGATTGACTCCATCGGTAATGATATATTAGAATTATCTATAGATGATCACGTCGCGGGTCATAAAAGTGGCTCTACTATGGACGTGAACTATTTTAATAATATTGAAACTTTAACTAGGCAAAATACTGTCATCGGTGACACAGAATCTACTTTACAAATTTTTAATTCCATTATTGATTCTCTAAAGAAAAATGACTACAATGAACAATTGATTACAGTAAAATATTTAGAAGATTTTTTGATTTTGCTAGTTAGAGAAACAAGTTTTGAAGACTTCCAACAATTTGAAAAGTATATCAATAAGGAGGTTATTCATTTGGTGGAAAATACATCAGTGAGAAGTCGTGATTTTGCTCGTGAAAAAATTGGTGGTATTCTTGCCATCAATTGTTTGATTAATTTTTACACTAATATTGAAGAATTACCAAAACATGTTATGAAATTAACTAATTCATTAAGATCGTTATTACCTTCCATAAACACAGATGTAATGAAATTGGCGGCCAATACTTTAGGTAAACTTTTACAACCTGGCGGTGCGTTGACATCAGATTTTATTGAATATGAAATCAAAACTTCCATTGATTGGTTATCAACATTATCTGAAAAAACATCATTAAACTCCAAACAAGAAAATAAAAAGCACGCTGCAATCTTAATTATTTCCACTATTGCTAAAAATTCTCCATATACGCTTTATCCCTATGTAAATACTCTTTTAGAAAATATTTGGAGAGCAATTAGAGACAATAATAAATTATTAAGAGTTGATGCCGCAATTACTTTAAGACAATGTTTGTTGATTATTCAAAAAAGATCAGAAAATTTATTAAATGAATGGGTGGATAAATTTTTACAAATGTGTGTTCCTGAAATTAAGTCAAATAATATTGAATCCGTCCATGCTTGTTTGTTAATTTATAAAGAATTTTTACAGATAAACGGTGCTTTAACCGTTCAACAATTTTATGATGATATTTTTGAAGTGTGTTGGGGGTATAAGGATAATAGGTTGGATTATATAAGATCGGAAACTTACCAAATATTTACTTTATTGGCATCGTTTGATAAAAACTTATTTTTGTCTGGGTTTTTTAACCAAATTATGGTGGATTATTTGTGTAAATTGAAAATGCCAAATAATAATTCTAATAGAAATAGACTAGATCATGCCATTATAATCAAATCTATTGGTGATTTAGCAACTATTGTTAAGGAAGAAATGGCACCATATCTTGAAGCTGTAGTGGTAGTTTTAGAAGAAGATTTAACAATGAAGTATAAACTACGTGAAGTCTTCGAAAAAGAAATTTTTTATTGTATCAGGAACTTAGTACTAGCCGTTACCAATACCATGATGGGGTTATTAACCAACGGTTTATTGGATGCGATGTTATCCTGCCCATTAAGTGACTATATGCAACATACGCTGAATGTAGTCACTGAAAATATTGAATCATTAGAAAATCACATTAATTTCACACTACTAGATTTAATTTCTTTAAGTTTATCTGGTAATAAATTTAAATTACCTGGTTCTCCAGGCATTAATGAATATTCATCAATGGAAAAGGCTAGAAAATGGAGAGATGAAAATGAACTACGACAAAAGAATAAAGTTAACGATGACGAAAATGATAAGTTAGTTATTGTAGAAGCTCTGAGAATCTTACTGTGCATTAGATACAAGTATCCGATGTCAGATTTTGTTAAGGATACTGTGATATTGTATATTGAGCATCAAAATGCACAAGTAAGAGAATTGGCGGCATTAACTGCATCCCATTTATTCGTACAAGATAATGTTTGTAAACAGACTTCTCTGACGTCATTAAATTCTGTTTCTGAAGTTATTTGTAAGTTGCTGACAGTGGCAGTGACTGATATAGTTCCTGAGATTAGAATGAAGATTTTAGAGTGCATGGATGTTAGTTTTGATAGTCAATTATCACAACCAGATAATGTTAAACTTTTGTTTACTTCCTTAAATGACGAAATTTTTTCCATTAGGGTCACCGCGTTGAAATTGATTGGTCGTTTGACTAATGTTAATCCAGCTTATGTTGTTCCTTCTTTACGTCAAACTTTATTGGAATTATTAACGGAATTAAAATATATTAAAGTCTCTAAGAAAAGTGAAGAATGTTTGATTATGTTGTACACTTTGATTAGTTCTACTAAGGATGTTACAAAGACATATATCGAACCCATTTTGGATATTTTGTTAATAAAATTAAAAGATGGATCTTCGTCTGTCGTTTCTACTGCTTTAAAAACTATTGGAGAACTTTCTGTTGTTGGTGGGTCTGACATGAAAATTTATTTGGACAAATTGATGCCGTTAATTATAGATGCATGTAAAGATCAATCTAATTCATATAAAAGAACTTCCGCTTTAGAAGCATTGGGCCAATTGGCTTCTGCATCTGGTTATGTCATAGATCCTTTGCTGGATTATCCAGAATTGTTAACTGTACTAATAAATATATTAAAATTGGATTCTTCACAAAATATAAAAAGAGAGACTGTTAAATTAATTGGTATTTTAGGTGCCTTGGATCCAAATAAACATAGAGAATTTCAAGAAATTTCACCTAAAGGTATTGGCATTGAGGAAAATGCACCCTCTATTGACATATCACTTCTAATGCAGAACACTTCCCCATCTAGTGAAGAGTATTACCCAACTGTGGTTTTTAGTATATTGTTAAAACTCTTAAAAGATCCAACTTTAAACTCTCACCACACATCTGCAGTCCAAGCTATTGTTCACATTTTTGATACTTTGAGATTACAGTGCGTTAATTTCTTAAATCAAATTATCCCGGCATTTATCGCTGCTATCGAGATTTGTCCGCATTCTTTATTAGAATTTTATTTGCAACAATTAGGTAGTATTATTTTTATTGTTAAACAACATATTAGACCATATGCCAAGGTTATTTTTGAAACTTTGAATAAACATTATGATAATACCAAATTGCATTTAACTTTGATTAATGTTACAAGTACTTTATCCATTGCATTGAAAAGTGAGTTCAAGGCTTATGTTCCTTGTTTGTTAACTTCATTTTTGAATATTCTAGAAACAGATATATCCAAAAACAAGATTGTCTCCGTCGCTATTTTGGAATGTATATCAACATTGGATGCCATTGTAGAAGATTATTCATATATGATTGTTCCAACGATCATTAAATTAGCCGAATATTCCTCTGGGCCAGTTAGAAAGATGGCTATTATTACATTGGGTAGGTTGTGCAAAACTATTAAGATGGATAATATGTCTTCCAGGATTGTTCATACTTGTATTAGAATTTTGGATTCAAATTATCTAGAACTGAATCGTTTAGTTATGAATCTTTTAAGTCTTTTGTTGTTACAAACAAAAAACGATTTCTCTGTTTATATTCCAATTATTAATAGAACAATTACTAGAAATAACATTCAAAATAAAATGTATGACGAATTGGTCAATAAGATTTTGAGTAATGAAATGCTACCTCCTACCATCATGTTGGGTGTCGAATTTGATAGCTCTGACAGAAGAAAAAAGGACGTAGATAATGAACCAAAAAAACTTACCGTTAATCAGTCGCTGTTAAAATCAACATGGGATTGCACTCAACAACGAACAAAGGAAGATTGGCAGGAATGGATTAGGAGACTGTCCATTCAATTATTAAAAGAATCTCCATCACATGCTTTAAGAGCATGTACTCCGTTGGCTACAGTTTATTATCCATTAGCTAGAGATTTGTTTAATTCTGCATTTGCCAGTATCTGGACCGAGCTATATACACAAAATCAAGAAGACTTGGTTCAATCGTTATGTACAGCTTTATCCTCGCCACAAAATCCACCTGAAATTCACCAAACGTTATTGAATTTGATTGAATTTATGGAACATGATGATAAACCTCTTCCAATTCCGTTACTAAAGCTAGGTGAATATGCAGAAAAATGTCATGCTTATGCTAAAGCCCTTCATTTTAAGGAAGCTAAATTTATTCAAGATACTATTGATAATTCGATAGTTGAATCTTTAATTAGTATTAATAACCAAATATATCAAAATGATGCTGCTGTGGGTATTTTGAAATTCGCCCAACAACATCACGATGTTCAATTACAAGAAGCCTGGTACGAAAAATTACAACGTTGGGAGGATGCTTTATCTGCGTATTCAAAACGTACAGAACAAGGTGAAACTTCTACTGAGGTGATTCTGGGTCATATGAGATCTTTAAATGCTTTAAGTGATTGGGATAGTCTTTTCAACTTAGCAACTGAAAAATGGGATAACTCTAGTTCAAGTGTACAGAAATTAATGGCTCCTTATGCTGCTAGTGCTGCATGGAGTTTAGGTCGTTGGGATAAAATTGAGCAATATATTAGTGTTATGAAGCAAAAATCTCCTGATAGAGAATTCTTTACCGCTGTTTTGTCTATTCATAACAATAACTTTAAAGAGGCAGAAAACAGTATTTTCAATGCTCGTGATTTATTGGTTACTGAAATATCTGCTTTGGTTAATGAAAGTTATAACCGTGCTTACAATGTCGTTGTTAGAACTCAACTGATCACAGAACTAGAAGAAATCATCTCATACAAAAAATTACCTCCTAATTCAGAACAAAAGGTTGTTTATCTTAATATGTGGAATACACGTTTGTTGGGCTGTCAAAAAAATGTTGATATTTGGCAAAGGGCTTTGAAAGTTAGATCATTGGTTGTTCAACCTAAACAAGATATGGAAACTTGGATTAAATTTGCTAATCTATGCAGAAAATCAGGTAAGTTAAAATTGGCAGAAAGAGCCCTAAATACTTTACTAGAAGATACTTCTAATGTATCTCCATCTCTCCCAGTCAAGGCCCCACCTCCAGTGGTTTATGCACAATTAAAATACTTATGGGCAACTGGTTCACATCAAGAAGCGTTACGTTACTTGATTGGTTTTACATCAAGAATGACTCATGATTTAGGTTTAGACCCTGGTAATATGATAGCACAAAGTGTTGGTCACAATACAAACCTTTCTGCGGCTAATATTGAAGAATATACTAGATTACTTGCACGTTGTTTTTTAAAACAAGGTGAGTGGAGAGTTGCTCTTCAATCAAATTGGAGGTCAGAAAATCCGGATGCAATTTTAGGTTCTTATTTACTGGCTACACATTTTGATAATAATTGGTATAAGGCATGGCATAATTGGGCTTTGGCTAATTTTGAAGTGATTTCAGCAGTTAAACCTAATAGAAAACAAGACGAAAATGGAGAAGATTCTGAAAGAATAAATTCTCTAGAGGATAGTGGTGTACTAAACTTTGAAGGCCGGACATATTCAGCTGAATTGATTCAAAGACACGTTGTACCTGCAATCAAAGGGTTTTTCCATTCTATTTCATTATCAACTACAAGTTCTTTACAAGATACCCTAAGATTGTTAACTTTATGGTTTACTTTCGGTGGTACCCCAGAAGCTGCTCAAGCTATGGATACCGGTTTCAATTTAATTAAAATTGACATCTGGTTAGAAGTATTACCTCAATTGATTTCGCGTATTCATCAACCAGACGAAGTAGTTAGTAGATCATTATTAGGTTTATTATCTGATTTAGGTAGATTCCATCCCCAAGTTATGGTAAATCCTTTAATTGTTGCTATTAAGTCACAGTCGGTATCAAGACAAAAGGCTGCTTTATCTATTATTAATAAGATGAAAATACATAGTACTAAATTAGTAGAACAAGCAGAAATTGTTACAAATGAATTAATTCGTGTTGCAGTTTTATGGCATGAATTATGGTATGAAGGTTTGGAAGATGCAAGTAGACAATTTTTTGGTGAACATAATACGGAAAAAATGTTCACAACATTAGAACCTTTGCACGAATTACTAAAACGTGAACCAGAAACCATTAGAGAGTTATCTTTCCAAAACTCATTTGGTAGAGATTTAAATGATGCATATGAATGGGTATTAAATTACAAGAGATCCAAAGATATTAGTAACTTGAATCAAGCGTGGGATATATACTATAATGTTTTCCGAAGAATTAGTAGACAATTACCACAATTACAAACATTAGATTTACATCATGTATCACCGAAATTATTAGAAATTCGTGATTTGGAATTAGCAATTCCGGGTACATATATGATTGGTAAACCAATTGTTCATATATCATATTTTGATCCAATTTTATCAGTTATCTCATCAAAGCAAAGACCAAGAAAATTTAGTATTAGAGGTAGCGATGGTAAAGAATACCAATATTTATTAAAGGGACATGAAGATATTAGACAAGATTCTTTAGTTATGCAATTGTTTGGGCTAGTCAATACCTTATTATCTAATGATCCAGAATGTTTTAAGAGACATTTAGATATTCAAAGATATTCTGTTATTCCATTATCGCCAAAATCGGGTATTATTGGTTGGGTACCTAATAGTGATACATTCCATGTTTTAATTAGAGATCATAGAGATAGTAGTAAGGTGCCACTAAATATTGAACATTGGGTTATGTTACAAATGGCACCTGATTATGATAATTTAACACTATTACAGAAAATAGAGGTATTCCAATATGCGATGGATAATACTAATGGTCAAGACTTAGCTCAAGTATTATGGTTAAAATCACGGTCTAGTGAATCATGGTTAGATAGGAGAACTGTTTATACAAGATCTTTAGCTGTTATGTCTATGGTAGGTTATATTTTGGGTCTTGGTGATCGTCATCCAAGTAATTTAATGCTTGATAGAGTTACTGGTAAGGTAATTCATATTGATTTTGGTGATTGTTTTGAAGCTGCAATTTTAAGAGAAAAATTCCCTGAGAAAGTACCATTTAGATTAACCAGAATGTTAATTAATGCAATGGAAGTTAGTGGTATTGAAGGTAGTTTTAGAATAACATGTGAAAATGTCATGAGAGTATTAAGAAATAATAAAGAGTCGTTAATGGCTATATTAGAAGCCTTTGCCTTCGATCCTTTAATACAATGGGGGTTTGATTTACCTACAGAAAAGATAATGGAGGAAACTGGTATTAGATTACCATTAGTTAATCCGAGTGAGTTATTACGAAAGGGTACAATTACCCCAGATGAAGCACAAAGAATGGAAGAAGAACAACAAATTGAAATAAGAAACGCTAGAGCATTATTAGTACTTAGAAGAATAACCGATAAATTAACTGGTAATGATATTTCACGTTATGAAAATTTAGATGTTCCTAAACAAGTTGATAAATTAACTAAACAAGCCATGTCTATTGAAAATTTATGCCAACATTATGTGGGCTGGTGCCCATTTTGGTAATATTGATTAATATTTGAAACTATATAAGTTTAAATTTATGTACCTATTATTTATTTATAAATTATTTATTGTTTTTTAAATTGGTACGTCTGAAACAATTTTTTTGTATATGTCCAGGAGGTATAAAGGGCAGCGGTATCGATAGATAACTTCATTCTTGTAACACAAAAAGAGATTAAAGATATTCAATTGTTCTTGAATACTTCTTTCGTTTCGGATATTTGTCAGATTTTCTACGTCATTTATTGTAAATTGCTATATTTGATGTTATAATTCTTTTGAATTTTCAACCATTTCATAAATGTTGAATGATCTTGTATGTCATTCTTATTATGATTATTTATACCACCAATGTCGCTATCTACAATTATGTTATATTTTTCGTCGAATTCTCTCTTACTTAATACATTAGTGATATTTAATTCCTTTTGTGCTAATTTAAAATCATTCAATAATTGTGGATCATTTTTCCCATATAAAATAGCTAAGATTTGTAAATTACCTAAAATTTTTCCAATAGCAAATCCTAAATTGGCACCAATTGGAAATCCAATATCAAAACCATCTTGTAAATTAGTTTCCTTGGCAGATACAATACCATCTAAATAACCTCTCTTAGAATGATGATCTTTCAATTTATTTAAATCGCTTATAATTAAATTTTCATTTTCGTTATCTGAACCCCAAATGTCGTCTAATAAATCACTCATGTTGTAAGTTATTTGTTACTATTTTATAAATCGCACCTTTTCATGAATCTGCAAAGGAAATATATAACAGGATTAATAAAATAAATTTTACAATAAGATCTTACAAGACATCGAAATTGAAATTAATAAGCAGGAAAATTTACCACAAATGTAAAATAACGAATCTGAATTTCCGGATGAGGTGAAAAAACTGCACGTGCATTTTTCTGTCATTTTTATAATTTTTTTCGAGAAGATTCAATGAAATGGAAGAAAAGAAATTGTGTTTAAATTTATTAAACAGTTTGAATGTTGTTGCTGACAGTTCTCTTTATGAAATAGATAATAATGATTATTAATATAAATTGAATTTAACAAAAATGTGGAATCATTGCTGAATATCAGATGAACTAGGTATAAAATATAGAAGAAAAACTCAACATTAGAATTAGTTACGAAAGCACATGAAGTTCAATATCATTAAAATAAGAATTAATAACTAATTAGATCATAAAGAAGTTATAAAGCTAAAATTTTCGTGAGAAGAATAATTTGTAGTAAATCAAAAAATAAAAAGTATTTGTTATTTGCCTCCTGCGGGAATTGAACCCGCGATCCCCGCATTACGAGTGCGATGCCTTACCACTTGGCCAAGCAGGCGATTTCATTCAGCTGTTATGAATGGTATTTACTAAAAGGGTTTAAATGATATCTTGTAACTAAATTAAATAAAATATTATTATAATATACGAATCTACGATATTTATATTATATAACTAATCTAATGTATTAATTTTGTTGATATACTAGTTGATGCTTCTCTAATTGGAAATTATTTTCTAACGAATTTATTTCGTCCATTTAAATACTAGGCTACCTCGGTGGCGAAGTCAAAAGACCAATGATGCCACGTTCAACCCCAAGAACGATCTGGAATGCTGTGCTCCTCGTTCTACCCCTGATCCTTTCTCAGACATCGCGATAGATACTCTTTTCCTACGAGAAAGTGAGAGGAATTTCTAGAAACATACGTAGTACTTCCCATTCAGAGCTTAGGAGACACTCCTACCTAGAAACATCCCAGTGTTTCCCAATTAATCTAAAAGTACCCGTTGTGCTCCCCTCTACACCCCCACTATATGATCAGTATAGTGATGAGTGCCTCTATACGGTTCTCAGAATTAACCGTACCAATCTT
>JAJLYE010000328.1:0-10769 GCA_030571715.1 Grigorovia jiainica (nom. inval.)
ACCTCAATCAAATGTACAAATATATTTTGGATATTTGATAACTGTGACTAATAAATCATATTAAACTATTCTACTTAGCAATTGTTATTAAAATAGAGTCATTTCAAATGCATCGAAACGCATCATGTCTAATGTGATATTAGCCTTTGGTGATATTGGTGGTACTATTATCATGATTAGTTTATTTTTTGGTATTAGACATTGTTATTTAAAACATGTAGAAGATATAAAAGCGATTCAACCTATGAAATATCATATAATGTATGAAATGACGTCTAAAACACTTTAATAAACAATAAAATACCAGTTCGTTAATTGATATTTTTTGGTATTGAATCAATTAATATCTAAAACAAAATAATGTCTTTCGTAATTGACATATTCCTAACTAGTAGCTATTTAATTTATCTTATAATTGTTCTTAAATTATTAACATATAGTATATGTTATCGTTAATAAGCTATATGTATTTGTTTCTCGAACAAATAAATTTTATCGTGAATTATGATATTTTAATGTCAAGTGTAATGTATAAGCACGTGTCCGGTGCACATTTTTACGAGAATGGACACCACGTGAAAGTCGTGTGAATTTCACGTGAATTTTGGCGTTTCAATTTTACGAAAATTTAATGACACGTGCTCAGTGCAAATTTATCACGTGTATTGGCATCACGTGAAATACATGTGAATATCACATGGTTTTTGGGACTAAACCATCACGTGTTTCGACATCACGTGAAATGCATGTGAATATCACGTGATCTGGGACTCTTTAAATTTACTCTAGATTTCACACCAGTAAATATTGTCAAAAAAGCAATGTTTTCCCATTAATAGCAAGATATTATCACTATTTTTGGAAGATATACGTGAAATTTTGACATAATGACGTAATAGCCGCCCAGAAGTGACCTCAAATAAGCTAAGCTTGAGAAGTTTGGCGGGGTAACCGTTATACTGGGGATTTGGGCAGTTTAACCGTTATAATTACATACTTAAGAAACAGCCTGCAAGGCATCCCATTTAAGGGTCCGGATTTTTGTATTTAAATGTCCGGTTTTATCCCCTAAAAGTAGTCACAAAAAAATTTTTATTTTTTCTCCGCGGAAAAATAACCGAAATCATCTTACACGAACGGAAATTGACTTAAACGAACGGAAATTAAATTAAACGAACGGAAAAACAAATTATTTTCCGTGAAAAGTGGAAAACTAACGATTCGATTTTTTCCAAATATTGGCCCTGAAAAAGTTATCTAATTGGTGAAAATGTACCTATTTCGGACTGTAGTCACGAGTTGGGGATTGTTTTGGGGCAAAAGTTCCACCATACTTAATTTTTGTCTTCACTGCGGGGTTTTGTTTATACCCCGCAATCACTTCGTACGTTTTTGTTTTCCTGCCGGTTTTTTTAAATTAAGTTGAGGGATTTCAAAATAGTATCGATAACAAGGGATGATCATTGCGTCTAGATGTTGATAAAGTAAACTTTAAGGTGTGCCAAGATAAAAATTAGAATACATATCCATAAACAATTTGACACTAATACCAATGGTGTTGTGGCTCGGTTTAGTTCTTTACTTCTGACCAGTCAAGATGTGATAGTGATTGATCGATAATTTAATGTGTGATAAAATATTATAAATTGGTATAAGATTATCTTTCCTTTTGCACCAAAGTGATTTATTTATTAATGATTACTTAACAATTGTCAAATGGTACCAAATTTTAACCATAAATATTGTGTAAATAAGTTTATTCATTAAAGAGGAATCAAAAGGATAAATGTTGATAATAGGAGAAATGAAAGTTGGTACTTAAGAATTAAACAATGAAATATCAAATTAGTATACAAATCATTGAAGAGTGTTGTTACTTTAGTGTTATTTGTTCGTCACCAGTGATTAAATCAACCATATGAAAAATTTGATATTGGATTTATTGAAATTAGATTAGGTGCTTGGCTTTTTTCAGGATTCCAAAGAATATTAAATTTGTTTAATTTTTTGATGCATTGTTGGATAAATGAATAAGATGATGGTAAACTTATGATATAATTTTGAATAGTGGTAAATGATCCCAATTTTGAAGCAACTACTAAAAAAATAACATCAATAATGTCAATTCCCAGCGAAATATTATTAGTCTCACCTCTTATATTAGTAATGGCATTGCTAAATTCTAGTATTATTTATCATTAGTGCCAGTGCTACTACTACTGCTAATATTATTTAAACCATTTTTTAATTATGATAATGACAATTGTAAGGACACGACGTTAATCAAAGAACAAGATTCATATTGCTATCTTTAAGACCATATTAATAGTTATCCAAAATGTTATATGATATATCATAATTTATTTTGTAACTTCTATTATCACGAAGGATTTATGATCCCAAAATAATTATTGACTTTATATCCAACTAAGTACCATCTTGTACTATTGAAGGTTTGAAGGTCATCTTTTTAAGTTTAATGAATTAAAGTGTTAATGCTGATGGTAAGTGTAGGATTTATGTTAAGACTTTTATTATTACTACGGATAACAAAAATAGGGACCAAGACAGTTGTTAATATTCTCAATAATACTAGATTCAAGTATCCATGTATTATGATTAATAAACTTTACATATGAGAGTTTCAATCAATCAAGTCATATTGAATCAATAGTTGTTATGAAAGATTATCTGTTGTGAAAATTAATTACAAATTGTCTGATGAATGTGTTGCTACGTATTTTTACCATTGAACATACTATTATACTAATGAATTAACCACTTATAATAAGCAGATATGCATTTGTTGAGATTAATTACAAGCTATAAAAAGTTAATTTATGTTGGTATATTTTAATATATATAATTATTTTGTTTAAAGAACATTATTTGAGTCACTAGTTATCGATACTATATTTGGTACTGCTATAAAAAGTGTTATTTTATCTATATTAATGTTATTTTTTTTCGTTTTTTTGTTACTTTCACATACGTTTTATGATAATATTAAAGTAAATAAAATATTTTTATTTTTGACATTTTTGACAACTGTAATTAATACAATTACCTTTTGTTAATTCATTAGCAATACCCTTGCATTCTTCACAAGAACAATAATCACAACAAAATTGATTTGCATTTATTTTTTTTAATCTTTATTGTTGGTTACCAAAGAAAATTTGAATCAAAATTTATTATTGATGGTGAAAACATTACCAATTTAGATAAAGATATTATTAGAAATGGATTTAATTTTAATAGTAGATTATTTAGTGATAATTTGAATAGAGATTTGGATAATATGGTTATTGTGAATGATGATACTATTGATACTATTGATACTATTGATACTATTGATGAAGTTGATGAAGTTGATGAAGTTGATGAAGTTGATGAAGTTGATGAAGTTGATGAAGTTGATGAAGTTGATGAAGTTGATGAAGTTGATGAAGTTGATGAAGTTGATGAAGTTGATGAAGTTGATGAAATCGATACTGATAATATAAAAAGAAAAGAAAAAGCTATTGATAAAATATTTGAATTACCTATTGAATTATGTATTGTTGAATATCATATTAAAGCGATTAAAGAAAAGGAAATAAGTATACGTAATAATATTAATGAACTTGATAATACTAATTGGTTATTTCAATGTACAAAAATTTCATTTGAAATAAATGCAGAGCAATTATCTGAAACAATGGTACCAGAAATTTTAAAACTCTGAATTATTTTATTTTTTTGGATTATTTCACCAACCGTTTGAGTAGTAATTCCATCACATGGTTGTGATGGAATAAAAATAGAGGTATAGTTTACTACAATAATAAAATATTCACATTGAGCATAATTTGGTATTGGACCAGCAAAATCTAAACTCCAAAGACTAAAAACAGGGATCAAATTAAAATTTGATAAATCTATCCTTTCAACTTTTCACGGTATATTGTTCCGAAAAGTGGTGCATTACCATGAAAGTTACTATTTATGTTGTGATATCGGATAAAGCAAATGATATTTTAATACTTTTATTATTGCAAATGAGCCTTATTGAACTAATTAAGAGGATTGTAGTTTAACTGTTTTTATCGTGTTGTGTGAACTTCATATAAATTGGGATAATAGTTACAACTGAAGGTTATTTACCTTTTCTCTATTGATTCTAAATCAATATTGGTTATATTCACGTTACAACATATTATTCTATCCAAATGTTTTTGGTTTTAGTTATTTTCAAAGAAGTCAACTAGAGCCTAAAATGTTTTTAGCTAAATGTGTTTATCTGTTATGGTTTTTTAACATTCTTTATTATCAAGTGTTAACCTTATTGGCATATTAATATTTGTGTCTCTACGCATTAGTTTCTATTGGTTGTGTTGGATTTTTATGGTAGCTTATGTCTTTTCCTTAAATAGCATTTTTTTCCTTTGGTAGTGTTATTGAGCAATAAACCTAAAATACTGAAAAATATAATTTAGTACCATTTTGCTACAGTAGTTTTTACATTAGTATTCTTTAAATTATTTCAATAATTACTTCACATTTCCATTTTAGTAGCACCTTTATTTTATTATTCCAAATTTATTACTCGTTACTGATGCTTGGATTTCTGATGATATTAATTCTGATACTTATGTAGATAATGGAGTATATTAAATTTTATTGAATTTTATTAGTTCATTATTATGTATTCTATTGGTTTTAATATATGAATTTATATGCATGGGACAAGAAGAAATGGTTCTTTTGATTACTTGAATTAATGAGAGAAAATGGTTTCCTTTAAAAGTAAAGATCTACGGTTACTTTTAAAAAAATTAATTCAGATAGTATATGTTTAACAGTA
Source organism: Grigorovia jiainica (nom. inval.) (assembly GCA_030571715.1). Classification (NCBI taxonomy): domain Eukaryota; kingdom Fungi; phylum Ascomycota; class Saccharomycetes; order Saccharomycetales; family Saccharomycetaceae; genus Grigorovia; species Grigorovia jiainica (nom. inval.). Next base: position 4,847 of record JAJLYE010000328.1, read on the forward strand.
ACAATTTTGTTATCATGTTGTATCTTAATACCAATAACTTATTGCATTATGACTCCATGGAATGATTTAAAAACAATGTGTAATGATTTTTTTTTCCCCTTTTTTTCTTCCTTTCTATCTTTGTTTGATAGAGAACATGAATGTAGTGTTAATATATATATTAGTTCGAATCACATCAATTAAATATCCTGGATTTGGTTTCCCATGAACAGTAGCAGTAACATTATTTATATTTTTTTAAAAGAAAATTATAGATTGTACCGAAATATTCAAAATAGTAATCATAACTTGCATTAAATAAAATTGATAAAATTGATGAGGTTTCCAAGATTTATTTTTATTTTAATGGGTAGAAAAATTAAAAATATTGAATATCAAGTTGCTATTGCAGTAGATAAGTTGAAATATATATTCCCTGTATCCATTTAAGATAGCAACACCTTTCTACCATCGAATAATTGATTATTTGATGAAATTGTTGTTTCAGTTGTAATAAATAGTATTTGTTAAAATAAAAATATCATTTAAAACTTATTTATAAATCCATATATGTTACAAAATTTTTACTTAAAATATATATAAATAAAATATAAATTAAATTATCTATAATTTAGAAGATCTATGAACTCTAGCACAATGTCTATTAAATAATCTTTCAGCTTTAACCCAAACTGGAGCTGTATGTCTTTGTGGTAATTGTAATAAAGAAGGTAATAAATCATGAGCAAAAAATTCAGAAGATTCTCTTGGTAATAAAGAAGGTAAATGATCAATAGATATAACTGATAATTTTGGACCTTTATTAGTATTTACTTTAACAGTTGGTTCTTGGAATACAGTTGCAATATTATAAATTGGAATTGGATTATGTGGATTTGTTGTATCAGCAGAGACATCCACTACTGTTCTTAATCTTCTATTAGCGTTATTTAAAGTCTTTAAATCAATAAATGGTGGGATTGGTTTAGAAAGATAAATACAATTAATGAAAATATCAGCTTGTGCAATTTCTTGGAATGGACCACCACGTGAAGTTTCTTTAATATCCCATTTTAATATATTTTCATCTGGAATACCAACTTTATGTAAGAAATCAATAGCACCAGAACCACATCTACCATTAGCACCAATAATTAAAACAGTTGGTTTTTTAGCACCTTTCTTTAAAGCTTTAGTATAATCGACTTTAATATCAGCAATTAATTTATCTTCATTTGGATATGGTTTTACACCACCTAAATCTTCAGAATCAGCATGAGTTTGTTTAAATGCCCAATCTTTAAGACCTAAAGCAGCACCAGCAAACCCAGCATAAAACCCAAATGCAGCAACTCTTCTACCTTGATCATTTTCTAAAAATTCTAAATCATATAATAGACCATTACCGTTAATAAATCTAGTTAAAACATCTTTCCAACCACCTTGATCCTTATAACAATGTGCAAATTGAATATGTTCGTGTACTAATGGGAATTTATCCTCTTCTGGCATTTCTTTTAATCCAATAATAATTCTATCACGAGGAGCACTTATCCATGAACCGGCTGGTACAATGATGGCACCAGCATTTTTGTATTCATCGATGTGGAAAGTTGATTGTGGTGAATCTTCAACATAAATTTTAAAACCTTTAGAGATTAATGTCTTGACAGTAGTAGGAGTTAAAGCAGCACGTGCTTCCATTGGTTTTGTTTCTGCTCTTAAATGTAAGATAACTTGAGATGACATTTTTAATTTTTTGTTAGAATTTAATTGAGTTGTGAATGTTCTTTTGTAGTATGGTTTTAAGAAATGTAGAATATATAAAATTGTGAGTGTAATGAATAGTGTGTGGTATTTATATAGTTATTTAAAAATTCGATGATTAATCAAATGGGTAAATTGAAATTCCATTATGAGTAATTTTGAAATCCCGACGGAATTTCCGTTTTCCGTTTTAAATTTCTCGGGGAATTTGAAATGGGGAAACGGCCGTTCGATTCTGCGGCGGCGCGTTGTCTGTGCATTGGCACACACTGCAATAACTGATACTAAACAACATACTACATTGGACACACCAGCTACATTGAACACTACAACATGCAAGTGCACAGAAACACAAATATACTAATGTACAAACCACCCAGAAGCCTCGAACCACACCGCTCTAAAACCGCCGTACAACAGAATTTTATTTTTCTATACTTACAAAATTAAGGGTGATTTACACCCTTGACGTATGTGGCTTATTTAATTATATTTAATTATATTTATATTTAATTATATTTATATTCACTAATTGTATTTATAATTGTATAATTGTATACTCTTCCTGTTGTTATTCTGTTGTTCATATTATTATTCAATCAGCTCTCGCACACACAACTATATAAATTATGTCACCAAAAAATTTACTCTTATTCGTTTTAATAACACTCACACAACTACTACACACGGGTGTTTCTGCTAAAAATACAGTGGTACCATTATCATTCACAAAGAGATATGGTTCATCATTCCAAAATTCTACAAAGGATTTTAAACAAAGATTAAGATTATTTAAAAGAAATGAAGGTTTCGAATTAGTTGAATTGACAAATCAACAAAGTTTTTATTCAGTGGATTTAGATATTGGTACTCCATCACAAGTTGTTACTGTCTTAGTAGATACTGGTTCATCAGATTTATGGGTCACTGGTTCAAATAATCCATATTGTTTAAATAATGCGGGTGATAGTAATTTGGTAATTTCAAATGATAATTTAATTGATTGTGAACAATATGGTGTTTTCGATATTAATAAATCCACTACTTTCCATAAAAATACATCTGCATCACAATTTTTTATATCTTATGGTGATACAACTTTCGCTGAAGGAATTTGGGGTCAAGACGTTTTACATTTAGAAGATTTAAATGTTACTGGATTATCATTCGCTGTTGCAAATAGAACAAATTCATCTGTAGGTGTTATGGGTATTGGATTTGCTGGTTTAGAAATGACAAATTCTGGTAGAAATTCATACACTTATGATAATTTCCCCATGGTTTTGAAAAGATCTGGTGCAATTAATTCATTAACTTATTCACTTTATTTAAATAAATTAACTGAAGAACATGGTTCAATCTTATTTGGTGGTGTAGATCATTCAAAATATTCAGGTACTTTATACACTATACCAATTATTAATACTTTACAAAATTCAGGTTTTAAAAATCCAATTCAATTCGATGTAACTTTACAAGGTATTGGTATTTCATCAAATACAAGTAATAATAATAATGATAACGATGAAACAACAATTTCCACTACAAAGATACCAGCTTTATTGGATTCAGGTACAACTTTAACTTATTTACCACAAAATATTATTAATAATTTAATGAATAAAATTGATGCTACTTATAGTGATAGATTAGGTTATTATGTCGTACCTTGTAATTCTGATGAAAAATCAACTACTTTTGATGATTCAACAAATTTAGTATTTGATTTTGGTGGGTTTCATATTAATACTAATTTAAATGATTATTTAATTAGAGTATCAAGATCACAATGTATGTTAGGTATTTTACCTTATGAAAATAATAGAGTCATTTTAGGTGATACTTTCCTTTCGCATGCTTACGTTGTTTATGATTTAGAAAATTATCAAATTGGATTAGCACAGGCAAAATTTGACGTTAATGATAATGATTCAAATATTGAAATTATTAATGGTACTCAAGGTATACCAAATGGTGTAAAGGCACCAGGATTTTCATCAACTTGGTCTACTAATATTAATACACAAACCGGTTCTGTTGGTAATATTTTCACTAATATTCCAATGGGTCAAACAATTACTAGTTTAGATTCAATTGAAACTATTTTATCAACTACTGTCATTACTGGTAGTAATACAAAAATTACAAGTACTTCACGTATCATTGTAACTGCTTCACCAACAACAACAACAAATACAAGATCTTCAACTGCAAGCTCTACTCATAGAGCTAATTTTGCTATTAATAATATATCAAGACCAAACATATTCTTAATTTTGTTATCAACAATTTTATTACCATTTAATTTAATATTCTAATTCCATTTTTTTTTTTTGTTTTGGATTTATCTATCAATCATCCTTCTAATATCTTGTCAATATAAAAAAAAAATTTTTTAATATTCTAATAACCATTTTTTTTTTCTCTTTTGTTTTAATATTTGATAATTTGCAATGCAATCCAAGTTGGAAAAAAAACATCAATACCATTTATAAGAAACTCTAACAAAGATTGATTTTTAACATTTTTAATAATTGATTTATTTTATTTTTTATTTTATTTTTTGCTTTACTTTTTGATTTACTTTTTGATTTGATTTATTTTATTTAAAATGTTTATATTTGTATAAGTTCATCAAAAAAAAAAAGTTATTCAATATTTAATTATATTACAGTCTTCCAATCAATTTCAATTGTATAAATTAGCAATTTAATGTTTTATTTTCCTCTATTAATACTTAATTGCTAATAATTCAAGAAATGAGATGATAATTTTGAAAAAATTTAAAAACTTAAAGAGTACCCCTCTACTCCTAAATTAAAACGATTAATATTGACATTCTTTACAAAAATAATTTTTAAAGTTTTTAATATCTATTGAAACAAAATGTTTTCAATTCTTTACCTAAGTAATATGGTTTACTCCTTTTCCCTTGGTGGTTTGGAAAACAATTATTTATTTTGAACATTTATGGTAATCTCCTTTATTTGAATTATTATATAAATATACTCATATTTTCACATTTCATTGAGTAAATTTTATTTTACCTTCTAATGAATAGAAACATCAAATTTAAATAAATCCATATTGATTCCATTATGTTACAAAATAGTTTATTCTTATACGCTGGGGTAATTCTTTCCATTTTATCAAATCAAGGTATTCATGCTGAAGTTATTGAAAATAGTCAATTGTCATTAAGCTTTTCTGATAATTTTAGTACTAAAACTACTACTAACACTCCAATAAGTCAGGTTGTTTCAAGTTTAGGTTCTTCTAATATTAATTTCTCTACATCAGAAATTATTAGTGATAATAATAAAATTACAAATACTGTAAGTAGTATTAAAACGACATCACCAACTTCAATTGGTAGTATTACAACAAGTTCGAGTTCTTTTTCCACTTCTACTTCCACTTCTTCCTCTACTACTGTGGCTAATTTAGGTAATGTCGATATTTCAAGACCAAGTTTATTACTTATTCTAGTATCGACATTTTTATTACCATTTAATTTCCTATTTTAATTTAGCTATTTTGATTAATGTATAATGATTCAATTTTTGAATTATCATTTTAATTTTTCATTATACTAATACCTTTTATTATTATTATTTGAATTTTATTTCATGTCATTCAACTAAAAGTTGAAACATAACAAACAGGGAAGAATTTTTTTCAAAATACTAAAAAAAATGTCTTTCTTTACATATATAATATAATAGTTGATTTATTTTTTATTTATTAATATATTTATTGTGTATAGTTTTCTATTAAATTATTCATGTTTTACATTTAAAGATAACATTGTATTAATCATCATATTTAAAACATTAAAATTAAATATACTCCAATTAGGAAATATGAAAATCAGGGGTTTACAAGGGATCTTTTCTTCTTTGGGCGTTATTGCCAATTAAGGTTAAAGTTCCTTTTAATGATCCGCATTAGATGAGCTCTAATATAACTCATTATATTAGATTGATTAATAATAAATAACTTCACTGTTTTTGTATTTATATAGTTGAATATGTGTATAGAATACAGTTTTGTCGCTATATTATCAATACATTTTATAATCTTATCAGAAGACTAGAATATCCTCGGATATGAATAGTAATTATTTTTGGATATCGCTTTTATTCTACAAGTTTATATTATGTATAGAATTAAAAAC
>JAJLYE010000330.1:0-10363 GCA_030571715.1 Grigorovia jiainica (nom. inval.)
TATAAAGGTAAATTTAATTATCAATTTTAAAGTAATCATGGAAAAGATCAACACAATGAACCTTAGCATTTAATTTAGCACACAATAAATAAATACCACTAAATTTTCTATGTAATGAATAAGTTTCTTCAGGTGGGGGACATAATCTTTCATTAACCATTAATTTAATGTTACCTCTAATTCTATCTGACACAGTTTGATTACCGAAATCAAAAATTGTACCTTTTTTACCAGTAAATGGCTCACCCAATGTCATTACACTTGTTACATGTGCTTCTTTCATTGCATTTGATTCCAATCCAGTTAAATAACCTAATTTTTTTGACATTTCATAAACACCATCTCTGTCATTGTTTGTAGCATATGTTAATAATTTTCTATACTTAGTAATAAATTCATGTGGAAATGATCTAGAGGCACCAAAATCTAATAATTCAATTTTGTTTGTCTTTGGGTTATAGAAAAAATTTGCCCAATTTGGATCAGTTTGCATATATTCATAAACTGCTATCTCTTTCAAGCATAATTTTAAGATGTTTTCTGCAATAAAATCCTTAACATTCTGAGTTGATAATTCTTTTGGTAGTTTTGTTATTTCAAAACCTTCTAATTTTGTCATTGTTATAATATTAGTTGTAGTTAAATTATCGTAAACGTGTGGTACAGTAAATACTGAATCATTAATTAATAATTTTTCAAAATGTTTTAAAGATTGTGCTTCCTTCTTGTAATCACATTCCCATTTCAATTCTTTTCTAGCATTGGCGATCGTCTTATCTAAAAATAATCCTTTGGGTAATAATCTTGAAGTAGTGAAAAACAGTAATAAATTGTTTAAATCTGAATCAATTGAGTCTTTAACCCCTGGGTATTGAATTTTAATTACAACTTTTTCACCTGTATTCAAGATTGCTGAATGAACTTGACCAATACTTGCAGCAGCAATTGGTACCATATTAAATTCTTTAAAATTTTTATCCCAATCATTACCCAATTCCTTTCTTAAAATCCTTAATAATTGTCTCTTGGGCATATAATTTGCATTATTTTGTACTCTTGATAAAATAGTATATAATTCCTTTGGTAGGACTTTTTCATCTTGAAAGGACATTAATTGACCTATTTTTAAAGCAGCACCTCTCATCTTGGAAAATTTATTTACAATTCTTTCAATATTACTTTCTGATAATATCAATGATTTCCAATTTGTTTCATTACCCTTAATTGTTTCGACAATACTTTGTGATACTACATTAACACCAACACCTGCAGCTAATTGACCATAATGGAACAATCTGGATATTCTAGAGGATGGAACAGTAGAACTTTTCATTTGTTGAGCTTCATTGGGTCTTTCTTTCAGTATTTCATCCTTCAATATTTTATCTTGATTAAATTTTGTATTTAGCCTGTAGTGTTGTGTAGAGAATGGTCTCTTTTGTGTAAAATTGCCTAAACTCACAGCTTTATTACCTACTACAGCTGTAGTATTATTATTTTTAGCTCTATTAGATAATTCTATAGCATGTCTCCAACCTGTATCGGCATTAAATATTGTACTCTGCAGAAGAGGCGAAACTCTAATTGATTCCCTAAAAGATTCATATGTAATTCCCATTGTCCCAAATAAAACATCTTTTACACCTAGTGTAACTTCACTTATACGATATATACATTTCCGTGTAGACATATTCTTATCTCTTTCTGACAGTTTGTGATGTACAAGAAAGGAACCTTTAAAAGTGAATTTAAAGCTGACAACCAATTAAAATACAGTACCATTACCCGGAAACCTCAAAAATTCTAATCACTCTTTTAAAAAGATAATAACCAAGTATTGTAGAGAGGTAAAAATGTATGTAAATAACAACTGTCAACCCTAGACAAGTAGAATAGTAAGTACTTTATATTCTTGAAGTTCCTAAAACCCAACAAGATGAAATTACCCTTTACAGCCAAAGAATCTGCAAATCTTTGACCCTTTTCGGTAAATGAAAATTTTTTGCGATGAGTTAAAAAATTTCACAATTTTTAAGAAAAATGAAATTTACATACATTATAATAAACCATCTCTAAAACAAGATTAGTTACCAAATTATTATTACCATAAATGGGTTCTAAGAGAAGATTTAGTAACAGTGACGAAAACAAAATGAACAAGATTGATCCAGTGAAGACATCTGTTCCAGAACATGCTGCTGAACATGCAGAAGAATTAACAAGAGAACATCCACCATCACCATCACCACCTTTAATTCATCATGATGCTGGTGAATTCTCAGGTTTATCACGTCATCAAACTACCGCCAAGCAAGCTGAAGACTTAGAAAACGGTAAGATTAATCCATTTACTGGTAATGAATTTTCAATGAAATATGTAGATATCTTAAAGATTAGACGTGATTTACCAGTTCATGCACAAAGACAAGAGTTTTTAAACATTTATCAAAATAATCAAATTATGGTGTTTGTTGGTGAAACTGGTTCTGGTAAGACTACACAAATTCCACAATTTGTTTTATTTGATGAAATGCCACATCTTTTAAATACACAAGTTGCTTGTACACAACCACGTAGAGTGGCTGCTATGAGTGTGGCTCAGAGAGTTGCTGAAGAAATGGATGTTAAGTTAGGGGAAGAAGTTGGTTACTCTATTAGATTTGAAAATAAAACATCTCCTAAGACTATCTTAAAATATATGACTGATGGTATGTTATTAAGAGAAGCCATGGAAGATCATGATTTATCTAAATATTCATGTATTATTTTAGATGAAGCGCATGAACGTACTTTAGCCACTGATATCTTAATGGGTCTTATTAAGCAAGTTGTCCAAAGAAGATCTGATTTAAAGATTATTATTATGTCTGCTACTTTAGATGCTGAAAAATTTCAATCTTATTTCAATGATGCTCCATTATTAGCTGTCCCAGGTAGAACTTTCCCTGTTGAAATCTATTACACTCCAGAATATCAAAGAGATTATTTAGATTCTGCCATTAGAACTATTTTACAAATTCATGCCACTGAAGGTGAAGGTGATATCTTATTATTCTTAACTGGTGAAGATGAAATTGAAGATGCAGTGAGAAAGATTTCATTAGAAGGTGATCAATTAGTTAGAGATGAAGGTTGTGGTCCATTAGCTGTTTATCCATTATATGGTTCATTACCACCACACCAACAACAACGTATTTTTGAACCAGCACCAGAATCACATAATGATAGACCAGGTAGAAAAGTTGTGATCTCCACTAATATTGCTGAAACTTCTTTAACCATTGATGGTATTGTTTATGTTGTCGATCCAGGTTTCTCTAAGCAAAAAGTTTACAATCCAAGAATTAGAGTGGAATCTTTATTAGTTTCACCAATCTCTAAAGCATCTGCTCAACAAAGAGCTGGTCGTGCTGGTCGTACTAGACCAGGTAAATGTTTCAGATTATACACTGAGGAAGCATTCCAAAAGGAATTAATTGAACAAAGTTATCCAGAAATTTTACGTTCTAATTTATCCTCCACCGTTTTAGAATTGAAAAAATTAGGTGTTGATGATTTAGTTCATTTTGATTTTATGGATCCACCAGCACCAGAAACTATGATGAGAGCATTGGAAGAATTAAATTATTTAGCTTGTTTAGATGATGAAGGTAATTTAACACCATTAGGTAGATTAACATCACAATTCCCATTAGATCCAATGCTTGCTGTTATGTTAATTGGTTCATCAGAATTTTCTTGTTCTGAAGAAATTTTAACAATTGTGGCTATGTTATCTGTTCCAAATGTTTTCATTCGTCCATCTAAGGATAAGAAACGTTCTGATGATTCTAAAAATATTTTTGCTCATCCAGATGGTGATCATATTACTCTTTTAAATGTTTATCATGGATTTAAATCTGATGAAGCTTATGAATACGGTATTCATAAATGGTGCCGTGATCATTACTTAAACTACAGATCATTATCATCAGCTGATAACATTAGAAATCAATTAGAAAGAATTATGACTCGTCATAATTTACCATTAAATACATCAGATTATGAAAGTTCACATTATTTTGATAACATTAGAAAGGCATTAGCCGCTGGGTTCTTTATGCAAGTTGCTAAGAAGAGATCAAGTGGTAAAGGTTATATCACCGTTAAGGATAATCAAGACGTATTAATACATCCAAGTACTGTCATTGGTCATGATTCCGAATGGGTTGTCTATAATGAATTTGTGTTAACATCACAAAATTATATAAGGACCGTTACCTCTGTGAGACCAGAATGGCTTATTGACTATGCTCCAGCATATTTCAATCTTGATAATTTCCAAAAGGGTGATATTAAGCTTTCATTAGAAAGAGTGCAAGAGAAAGTAAATAGAATGAAAGATTTAAAGAAGAGTAAGAAATCTAAGAAATAAATAATATCAAAATAACAAATAACATAGATTTATACTTTTGCGTTTCTCAATATTGTGATTAGTAATAAAAAATATTACTATTACTAACATTCTCAACGCCTTATCCAAGAAATTTCTCTCTTTAGGATATCCCCCTTTTCATATTATTATTAATAAAATACGATATAAATCAGTGTATACTAAAAAAAACTATTTAAAATTAATAATTTCGTAATAAAAACACGATAAGCCAATAATGGTAAGGTTAATGTTTTTTACCAAGCCATCCCCCCTTTATTAACTATTATATAATTAAATATCATCGTAAATCACAATTTTTCATATAAAAATAATTTAATTTGTGTCAGGGGGTCAATTTTATTAAGCGGCTCAAGTTTAGATTTCAGGGATTTTCTTTTCTGAATAATTTGAAACCAAACCACATTACATATACATACATTTTAACACAAACATATAACATACAAGCAGTAGGACACAATGAGAAGCGTTTACATTTATGAAACTTTTCAATCTTCAAACCATACCGAACCTCTAGATGAAAGAATTACTTCTATAATGACAAATCATAATCGCACTTCAGTTTTACTTGAACAAACAGAACATTTACACAAATTGACAGACGAAATAAATGAAATTCATCAGTATCCACCGTCTACAGAGGAAATACACAGGAAACTACCCATCTTAATGGCAAAATTAATGGAGAGACGTGAATTTGCCAAGAGACTTTACCGTGAATTGCTTTTTACCCAAGAACCATTCGTAGAGGAGGATATGAATAACGTCTTTGAGCTATTGGAGAAGGAAATGGAGAGAACTGACAAGATGTTGTCGTTGTACCCCAAACGTGGTACATATCATTAAATACATATACATAATCTTATATAGTCAAGTAAAATAAATACATTATTATGAATTGCAGGCGGGTGATCTTTTTATAAATATGGAAAAAAAGAAAATTTTCTGATTTTTCATTTGTAATCATTTACAATAACAACAACAACTAGAAACATAACTGTATCCATCCAACATGTCACAAGAACAATATACTGAGAACTTAAAAGTGATCGTTGCTGAACAATTACGCGGGATCAACGATTTTACTGAAGATGTTAATTACGTGGCTGAATATATCGTTTTATTAATTGTTAATGGTGGTGACGTTCAATCTATTGTCAAAGAATTATCTACTTTATTCGATGCTATTCCAGTTAATGTTTTGGAAGATATTGTGCAAACAGATTTTTTTGCTTTGGAAGCTTTACAACAAGGCGAATCTGTTGATAGTATCGTTAGTAAAATTCGAGAATTAAATGCTATTAAACAACAGCAACAACAGCAACAACAGCAACAACAGCAACAACAGCAACAACAGCAACAACAGCAACAACAGCAACAACAACAAGAACAAGAACAAGAACAACAACAACAGCAAGCCGCCATGCAAGCTCCTCCTCAACCTCAACAACAGATTCCTCAACAACCTGTCATACCACAACAACCAATCGTCCCACAACAACAACAACCACAACAACCACAACAACCACAACAACCACAACAACCAATATCAGCCTTTTCAAATGTTGATTTTTCTACTCCAACCAATATTAGCTCCACTATCTCCAATGAAGAAGAAGATACTGATATCTCTATGGACATTGTCAAACCATCTAACTATCAATCTAAATTTTCTTCTCGTGGTGGTATTGGTAAGAATAGTCGTCGTGGTGGTCGTGGTGGTCGTGATAACCATTATGATAGAGGTAGTAGATATGATAGAAACAACAAGAGAGATACTGGTAGATTTAATCCACTAGCTAAGGCGTTGGGTATGACTTCATCTTCAAGAGGTGGTTATAACAATGGTAATGGGAGATTAAATTTTGTTACCATGAAGAAGGAAGGTCGTTGTAAATTATTCCCACATTGTCCATTAGGTAAATCCTGTCCACATGCTCATCCAACTGTAGTGTGTTCTGAATATCCAAATTGTCCAAAGGCACCAGGTACTTGTGAATATTTACATCCAAATGAAGATGAAGAATTAATGAAAGATATCGAAAAGACACGTGAAGAATTTCAAAAGAGAAAGGCAATCTTATTAGCCTCAAGACAGAAACCTGTACAGACAGGTCTTGTTATCTGTAAATTCGGTATTCTTTGTTCCAATCCATTATGTCCATTTGGTCATCCAACACCAGCCAATGAAGATGCTAAAGTTATCGATTTAGTTTGGTGTCGTGAAAATTTAAAATGTGAAGATAGTGATTGTAGAAAGGCTCATTCTTCATTATCAAAAGTTAGAGCTGTCCAACCAATGGGTGGTGCTAAAACTGCAATGGTCAATGCTAATCCAACTACTCTCAATAACGGTACACCAACACCAACAGGTGCAGTTCAACCAATGGGTGCTGTTCCACCAATGGGTGCTCCAATGAAACCACCAGTGGAAAAATCATTAGAACAATGTAAATATGGTACTCGTTGTACAAATAAACGTTGTAAATTTAGACATGCACGTTCACCAATCATGTGCCGTGAAGGTGCTAATTGTACTAGAATTGACTGTCTCTTCGGTCATCCAATCAATGAAGATTGTAGATTTGGTGTTAATTGTGCCAATTCTACTTGTTTATTTAGACATCCAGTTGAAAGAGTCTCACCAACTGGTAACAACAACAACAATACTATTAATAACACTGTCCCAGGTATGAATAATAATATTGCAAATAACGGTGTACCAATGCAATTTAATGTACCAACCAATGAAAGATTATTTGCATTACCAGAAGGTAGCCACATTGAACAAGCACCACAACAAGAACAACCAAATTACCAACCGGCATTTATTGCACAACCACAGGGTCAAGCACCAAATCAAGGTGATACTGATATGAATTAATCATTATAAATATAATTCATTGAAATGTGTAATAATTATTTTTTCTGAAGGGAAAAGAATGTTTTTAAAAAGACAGAATAAAAAATTTTATGATTAAGGATTATGAGATCTTTATTCTTTACCGTTATATTTAAACCCTATTTAGTTAAAAAAATAAAATAAAAAAAAAATAAATAAATAATAATAATAATAATAATAATAATAATATAAAATAAATAAATTAAATCACTTTTAAATAAGAAGTGATTGTTTCTTTCTTACCCTTTTTATAAAGACTGTAAATTACACACTGTAAATGACTTGTTGAAACATTTTCAGAAGCTTATTTTTGATTAGTAAATCGTAATATTATTCTTGAATTGACATGTATAAATAGATATAAATAGAAATGTAAACATTTACAAACTTGTATGATTAACTCCTAATTCTTAGTTTAAACTCGAGATCATTTTCTAAAGGATACATAATAGATCTTCAATTTAATAATAATAAAAGAAAAAATGCACACAACAAATTATAAATGATGTAAAGAATTGATATTAAATTAAATTATATAAAGAATTAAATAATATTATTTACTACACTTAGTATCTCTTCTTTTGGATGGTAGCTTCATCAGCGTAGACATCTAATGGAGATAATGGTAATGGTTGTTGAGTCCATAAATCTGGAGTTAAGAAACCGTAAGTGTTACCAATAGCAGCGAAAGCAGCCTTTAAGGTATTTTCTAAAGTTCTAGTCTTACCAGTGGATTGAGTGTAAACATCTTCAATACCAGCTAATTGACATAACTTCTTAACAGCTGGAGAAGCAACAATACCAGAACCTCTTGGAGCTGGAATTAATCTCATGGTAACGGAACCACACTTACCAGAAGTCTTAACGACTAAAGAATGTGGTTGACCTAAGTTAGAACCCCAGTAACCTCTTCTGATTGGAATAACAGATAATTTGGCAATGATAATACCAGCTCTGATGGCACCAGCAACTTCCTTGGCGGTCTTAATACCTAAACCAACGTGACCGTTAGAGTCACCAACAACGACAACAGCCTTAAATCTAGTTCTTTGACCGGCTCTAGTTTGCTTTTGAACTGGCTTAATGTTCATAACTTCATCAGATAAGTTTGGTAATAAAGTATCAATAATTTGAAATTCCTTAACTGGTAAAGAGTGTAAGAAGATTTCTTCAATAGTGGTAATCTTACCAGCTTTGACTAATCTACCTAACTTGGTAACTGGGACCCAACCCTTTTCTTCGGATCTACCACCTCTTCTGTTACCACCTCTTCTGTTTCTACCACCGAAACCACCTCTTCTTTGTTGACCTTCTGGAGCAGCTGACATTGTTAATCAATTAATGTTTGGTTATTTAATTTAATATTCAATAATAAATAAAAGTCGGAATATAACACGGAAAGTTGATGTAGGTAACTTTCAATCGACAATAAATAAGACAATCCAACTAACGATGGGAACTGACGGGAGTTGGAAGTTTGATTTTTTTTTTTTTCATTGAGTGGTCGAAATTTGGAAAATTGTGAAATTTTTCGAGTCGTGTTTTGGCTTCCGGAAAGGGAAATCGCCGGAAAGGGAAATTTTGAACCTTACTTTTTTATTTTTACCAAAAATATTTGGGTGCACGGATGTGTGCAGAACAGTCACACGACAGTCACCGTTTTCCCAATTTGTTTATATTTTGTCCACTGGATAAATATAAACTAATTGAAACTTATTATAGTGGCAATGCAATGGATAAAGATCCCTCAGATAATGTTAACACACCCAAGAAAGGGTTGAAAATTATCAATACAGATTCATCAATTACACCTACAACACAATTGAATTTGAATAACACTTTGGGTGTTACGCTACTGTCCCCGATTCCATCTAGGGATGATAGTTCCGTTTTCAATAATGTTAACACTACCAATAATAGTAATGTGGGTAACACTTCCAAATCACAAATTAACTCAATTAAATCATTTACTTCATTGAGAAACCTATCTAGTCATATCAATACAAAAAGATCTTATTATAACAAATTTGACAATAATCCATCAAGTAATAACAATTCGGAGTATATAGATGATTCATTTGGAAGTCAATTACAATCCAATATTAACTATTCGAATACAAATCAGGAGTCTATGGAAAATTTAGACACCCAAATTTACGCACCGACCATCACTATTAACAACAACAACAATAACGACGAGGACAACAATTTAGTACATCTTCTACAAGAAAGTATTTATTCTTATGCACCATCCATTATGGGGACGAATAACAGATCTATTGTTGGTAACGAGATACCGAATATATTTGTTCCAGATCAAGATAATCTTTTAATTAATGAGCAAAGGATCTTATTAGATGATAACGATGAACACCAACACAATAACAATAATTCCTTTGATAAAAATTTCTTTATATTATCCAGTGCAGGTAAACCAATATTTGCACAATTTGGTCAAGAACAAGAAATAACCACATTTAGTGGTATTATTAATACAATAATTAATTTTTTCCAATTAAATGTAAATGAAAATATTAAATGTATCTCAATGGGTCCACAAAGGGGTAAAATTGTATTTTTAAACAAGGATCCCATTATATTAATGGCTTATTCTAGACGTAATGAAAATAAATGTACTTTACAAATTCAATTAGAATTTTTACATAGTTATCTTTTGTCAAGTTTAACTAGTAAACAATTAAATAGATTATTTGCCAAGAGATTAAATTTTGATTTAAGAACATATTTAAGTGATAAACATTTTAATAATTTATTTGAAATTTGTAATATTATAAGTAATAGATTATATCCAGATATTTTAATAAATGCATTACCAAGTAATTATATGAAGAAAAATGTAAGGAAAAAAATACATAATATAATATTGGAAAGTTTAAATATTGATTCATATGCGATACCGAGAGGTACAATATTATATGGATTAATATTAAGTGGTGAACAAACTAAATTAGTTTCAGTATTAAGACCCAAAGGTCATACATTACATACTAATGATCTTCAATTATTAT
>JAJLYE010000334.1:0-10080 GCA_030571715.1 Grigorovia jiainica (nom. inval.)
AACTTAAAGTATAAATTGTTATTTTCAATTCTAAAAGCATTAATGAATTTCTGTTTGCATCTAAGATAATATTAACGATTTCTTCAGTGGATTTAATATCTTCTAATAATGAAGCAGCTTGTTGAACAAATTCATCACATTGAATATAATAATTTTCAATTAACAATTCTAATTCACCAAAATCGATTGGATTATTATTTAAATTATTGTTATCTAGATTAATATCATTTGAATTAATTAAATACATTTCTCTTAAATCATCATCATTTTCTAATAATTCATCTAAAATTTCTCTAATTAAAAATGATTTTTGATAAAATGATGATAATTCCTTTGAATAAATTAATAATTCCTTTAATTTATCTCTATCAACTTGATTCTCTAAATCGAATAAAATTTTTTTACAATTTTTAGAATGTTTTAACCAAGAAACTTCTAAAGAAGCCATTGTATTAATTAAAATACTTTCTAAAGCTCTATGTTCATATCGTATCATATTGTTGTTGGTGGTGGTGTTGTTGTTGTTGTTGTTGTTGTTATTGTTAATGGTAGATGAATTTATATTACCCTTTGATAATCTTAATTCCATATCATACATCAAAACACCTAATCTATTAGCAATAAATGGATCAGTTGTATCAAAAATAAAAACTTGATTATGTTTAATTAAAGCTTTAATATGTAATAAATTAATTAAAATACAATTTTTTTTAACAGTAATTGATGGTATAATATCTACCGTAGTGGTATCAATTTTCCTTAAATCTCTTGGATACAATTTTTGATCAATTAAAAATTTCCATTTATTTATCTTTTGTGAAATTGCAATTATTTGACCCTTATTATTAAAAATTGTACATGAAATTGTTGAATCATTTGGTTTAATTGGTTTTAATGGGAATAAATTTTTATTAAATTTTTGTAATTTAGTTAAATTTCTTAACGTTGTCGTGGTGTTTAAGTTTGTATTGTGGGTTATGTTGTTAATGTTTGTAGAATGGGTTCTATTAATTTGAATTGAGAATATTTTTGTTGAATGGAATAAATTAATTAATTGATTATAATTGCATCGTATATTTTTAAAATTAGCAATTGATTGCAAAGACATTAATTAAATTACTTTTTGAATTTTATTTGCAAAGTAATAGCATATATGATTGATGATTGATGATTAGAATATTATAGTGACTATATCTTCTTATACGTAATTAATAAATTGGATTGTAAAAAATAATAAAAAGTTAAATAAACTTTTTTTTCTATTGAGTGAAAAAAAAACGAGAAAAAAATATAAATAAATAAATAAATGAAAGAGATTCGAGAGAGTAAATGAGAAAATTGATAATAAAAAGGTTTAATTAATTAAAAAAGGACATTGTTAAATGACCAAAGTGAATAATATATATATAAATATATATATATAATCTTATATTAGTAGATATATGTATATCTTATTTTTATTTATTGATTATTAAAAAAGTTTATAAACTTAGGATAAAAAGAAAAAGGCAATTAAAAAGGACATTAACAAACAGAACCAGAAATAATTAATCAAAAAATTTTCTAGTCTTAGTAATACCGAATAATTCCAATCTAATAGCAGGTAAAGCTTCTTCATTTAATAAATGTAATCTTTCATCTAAAGTATTATTTAATTCGATTTTATCTAATGAATCAGTGACCATAACCCCCCCAATTAAATCTTTATTTAAATAATCATTTGAGATATTAATTTCAATTTGTTGTTTTGTCTTTTCCTCATATTCGGATTGTAATTTATTAATAATTGGTTCCACTAAATTAATATCAGATTGTTTTAATTTAATAATAATTTTTGGTTCTAATAATCTTAAGATTGATTCCATAATTAAATTATATAAGATATCAGTATAAAATTTTTTATTATTATTAATTTTTTGTGATAATTGTTTTTTAGTTTCATCTAAGATTGACATTAATGATTCATCTCTAGCGTTTAAAACATTTAATCTCATTTTATTATCCACGGTTGATTTATTAATTTGTTGTTTTAAAGATTGTAATTTTAATTTATTATTAAAATTAGAATCAATATTATTAATTTCTTTACGAACGATACTTGTCTTTTCAATTTCATATTCTTGATCAGCTTTTAATTTAATTTCTCTTGATTTTTCATCAGCTTCCTTTTTAATAAATAATTGCATTTTATTTAATTCATCATTAACTTGATTTGGTGTTAAAGAGGTAATAACAGAGGACATTTGTATAAAAGGGACAATACAGTTTTTTAAATTGATTGATATTCTATAGTAATTAATAATAATATAAAGAAAAGTAAATTGTAAAGAAGAAAGACAAACAATTAATTACCCAAAAAAAAAAAAAAAAAATGAACGAAAAAATTAAAAAACAATTAAAAGGCGATAAGCACGTGTCCGGTTCGGAGTAATTCGCAAAAAAAATTTAAAAAAAAAATTACAGTTTGTCACGTGGCGGCTGGAGATTCGGGATTTTGTTTTGACGTTTTTGCCGTTTTGGGCGAGTTGGTTGTGGTGCGTTGCTTTTTTGGGTGTGATAATTTAAGATATGAGAAAGATATGAGAAAGATATATAAGAAAGATATAAGGGTAAAAGATCTGTATTGTTTAATTATGGTAAGGAAAATTGTGGAGATTAGATTTGTCCATATGTCTATTTGTCTGTTTTGTCTATTTGTCTATTTATTAATTAATTAATTAATTAATTTATTAATTTGTCAATTTATTAATTTGTCCATTTGTCAATTGGACATGGAAAAGGGGTAGGTACCCTTAATTAATTAATTAATTAAATCCAAATTGTATTTAAACAGATAAAATTTGCATTTTCTTGTATTTATTTCTTCTCTTCTTTTATACACTTCTTTATTCTCTTCTTTATTCTCTTCTTTATTCTTATCCTCTTTCTCAATTTATAAGTTATCTCACGTGCTTTTCGATTTGAAATAATTTCACTTTTTTATTTTTTAGAATTGCACATCTCATATAAAAACATTATGTACATATAATAATATATTCAATACACACACACACACATTACCAGAAACAATGATACTAAATTATTTAGCAATAATTGTTTTGTTTCTGTTCAACAATGTTCTCTCACGTCAAATAAATGACTACAATCAAGACTCTTTAAAGATTTGGTTCAATTTATTGGATTTATTTAATAATGATATTCATATTAATAACAACAGGGACCATAATATTATTACTCAATTGTACCCAGTAGTGTTCCAATTAGAAACTGATACTATAGATTTGGATTTATTCGATTATATTCAATCGTATAATGAAATGGCAATTGATCAAAACGATATTGGTGCATTGGTTAATGACTTATTAATTAATTTTTATAATAAATCAGATTGGGCTTCCTTTTTGAAATATAATTTACCATTATCAATTGATTATTATAATGATAATAATAATCAAATAGAAAATTATTTCATTTTAAATAATGAAAAATATTTTAACCCAGATGATTTATTTTATTTAAAATCAAATGATTTATTAAAACAATCACAATTAATTGATTCAAAATTTATTAATTCAAAATTTGATTTCATTATTGGTAATAATAATAATAATAATAATGAATTAAAACCAATTATTGAATTTTTTGGTTGCCCCCTTTCAAATTATTCTATTAATGAAAATAATTTTAATGAATTTAATAGAAATTTATTAAGAGAAACTTTTGAATCAAATAAAATTAAATTCATTTATCATTCAAATTGTTTAAAAAAATTACCTCTTTTAAATAATAACAACAATAACAATATTATTAATATAGGTTTAACTAGATTTAATAATTCACAAGATTGGTCTTTCTTAAAAGATAAATTTAATTTAAATTCAAATAATAAATTTTATCAATTTAATAATACATATCCAATTGATCTAACTAATTTAAAGGATATTTCCTTGAAAATGACTTCTTTATTAGCAAATTTTTTCAAAAAAAATAATAATTTTAATTCAATGATTGATTATTTTAATAAAATTTCAAATAATTTCCCACTTTTAATTAATTATTTAAATAATAAAAAAATTAATATTAAAGATATTACAAAAAGTAATGATATTTTTAAACAAATTGGTATAGATTATCATTTATTAGGTTTATTTATTAATGGTCAAAATATTAAATTATCTTCTTTAAATAATTTATCAATTATTAATTCAATTAATTTCGAATTTAATAAATTATTTAAATTATTAAAAATTTTTAATAATAAATTTAATAATAATGAATTTGAAAATATTTCATTAGTGAAAAATTTATTAAACACTTTTATTGGAATTTCAATACCAAATATTCAAGATTTACAACCAATTAAAATTGATTTACATAGAATTAAATTATTTTCAGATAATATTATTTATTTTAATGATATTGAATCTGATTCACAATATAATAAATTATCTAAGGATATTTCATCTTTCTTAATTGATTCTAAATTTGGTGAAATTCCAGAATATAAAGAAAATTGGAATGAATTAATTTTCATTATTGATTTCGATATTTTACATTATGATTTAGATTCACAAGAAGCTTTATTAGGTTTATTAAAGACTTTAGAAATTATTGAAAATGGTTACCCACAAAGAATTGGGTTATTACCAATTACAAATCTTGGTAATAATATTAATACTAAAAATTTAATTGTGAAAAAAATTTATCAATTGAAAAATAATAATAATTTATTTGAATTAATTGATTTCTTGAAAAAAATAGCTTATGGTGAAAAATTTTCTGTTAATGATATTAACCCTGATAATTTTTTTTTACAAAATATCAATAAATTAATTAAAATTTTAGATTTGAAAAAAATTGATAATAAAAATAATTTTAAACCTTATATTGGTATTAATGGTGAAATTTACCCTTTTAAGAAAAATATGTGGCATTATTTAGTGGCTAAAATTATTAAAAAGGATACTGAAAATTTAAAATTATATATTAAAAATTTTTTGAAAAATAATGATAAAATGGATTTGAAAAAAATTAAAATAAGAGATATTTTACATTTAAAATCATTCAATTTGAAAAATTCAAAATATATACCAGATTTTTTTTCAAGTGGTATTTATACTGTGGTTAATATTGATTATTTACAAAAATTTAATGATCGTATTATTGAATTTTCCATTAATAAAAATTATAATATTTTACATACTATTACTTTATATGATGATTTTAGTACTGTTAATGCCATAAAAAGATTGAAAAGATTACAAGCAACAAAATATGCTGGTGTAAGAATTAGACTTTTCCATAATGGTCATTTATCTAAGGGTATTTGGAAATATGTTAAAAATTTAATTGATAATAATTTAAATGAATTAGATTTTAAATTAAATAATTTAATTAAAAATATTGAAAATGATAATAAAATTGATAAATTTAGTAAAAATTCATTAATTAATCAATATCAATTATCAAATTGGTTACCTGATGTACCAATGGAATATTTAAATTCAAATTCATTTTTATTAATTAATGGTAGATTTATTCATCTTAATGAAAATGAAATTCCATGGAAAAGTCAATTTGAGGCAATTATTATGAGAGAGGGTAAAAGAACATTAGATACAATGTATTCATTAGAGACAATTTTAAATAATTCAAATGATTTTATATTAGATTCAAATTTTATTGAATCTGTTTCATCAATATTATCAAAATTATTTTATCATGGTGCACAATTTTATGGTGATGGTTTACAATATACAACTGAAACAACAATCTCTAGAGTTCAAATTGATGAATTATTTCAAGTTAATAATATTACTACTTTTAAAATGGATAATATTAATAATAAATTAATTGATATTACTTTAATTTTAGATCCAGTAGAGGAAAGAACACAATATCTTTTATCATTTATACCAATGTTACAATCTTTTGAATTTATTAATTTACAAATTTTATTATTACCTAGTGAAGATATTAATTTTATACCAAATGATAGAGTGTATATTAATTCAATAAATTCAAGTGATATTAATGAATTATCAACAAATTTTAATTTAGAATTAAATGTACCATCACATCTTGTAATGGAAAATATTGATCAATTAGAAAGTATTCTTGTCGAGACTTATGTCTTTGATAAAGATGATATTATTGAAGAAGGTAGTATTAATGGTATTGGTGGTGTTAAATTAGGTGTTATAGATTCAAATAATAATTTAATTAAAAATTTTACCTCTATGGAAACATATGGATATGGTCAATTTAATTTAATTGATATTAATCAAAATTATAGTATTGTTTCATTAGATTCACGTTACAAAGTTCATTCTATTTCAAATAATCTTTTCTCTGATTATATTCCAAAACATTTTTTCACTATTGATAATTTAAAACCTGTTAGATTGGTTATTAAATTACAACATGTGACAGAAGAAATCGTCAAAGATAATAGTACTGAACATAATGATGATAGTGATAGTATAAATATTTTTTCCGTATTAAAGAGTAAAGATGAAATTGAAATTGATACATATAAGGAAATGGTAATTAAACTTTCATTAACTACAAACCAAAATTTGACTTTTTGGTTATATGAAGATTCACAATTTCCACAATATTTAAAGGATTTCATTAATGTTTTCAATAATGATCCTACTCTATCACATGCCTCCATTGAATTAATTAAATATGAATGGCCAAATTGGTTAAGACCACAAAGATACGAATCACGTAAATTAGATTCAATGAGACTTTTATTCTTAGATGTTATTTTCCCCAAGACAATTAATAAATTAATTTATATGACACCAACAAAACAACCAATTGATCCAGAAATTTTAATTAATTTACCATTAAATCAAGCTTATAATTTATTTAAAATGGATGGTAAAGGTTATTGGAATGAAGAATATTGGACTAAAAGATTTGAAAAGTCACAAGAAAATGATCAATCATTTCATTCTATTGAACCAATAATGTTAATAGATATGAAAAAATTACGTAAAACTAATTACAATGATCAATTAAGAATTCATTATCAAAGATTAACAGTTAGTTCAAGTTCATTATTAAATCTAAGTCAAGATTTATTAAATGATTTACAAGACATGATCCCATTAGGTACTATCCCCAAGACTTTAAAGAAAAGAATTATTAGTGTTCCCGCAGTGACATTACAAAATGAATTGATTAAATTTGATAAGAATATTGAAATGATTCAATCTGAACGTAATCAAAATAAATATTTGATAAATGAAGATGATGAAACAAATGATGATATGTTAGATTTTGATGAATTTGATCTTCATGACGAATTATAATTGCCCCTGTGATGACTGATGACTATATAACTGTATATAAATATACTATATCTATTAAAGATACAGATTGTTCTTAGTACTCGTAAATTAATGATTTCCATTTATGGCGAAAAAATTTCCTTTTTTGAAAAAGATGAGATAAGATTTTAACTTTATATTGATAAGCAAACAAATTATATAATAGGGTATATTGTTTTATTACTACTGTTTAAAGTAAGCTGAGTATCATATAGGTGTATAAGAATGGAATTACCTAATTCTATGAGTGCCGTCAATTCATTAGTATCTTTGAGTACTGGTGCTAATAGCCCAAATTTTGATAATAATAATACTAATAATAATAATAACAGCAATAATAAAGATAATGAAAATAATAATGAAAACGCTAGAAACAATAACATTAACAACACTAATACTAATACCAACATTCATATTCATAGTATAGTTCAAAATAAAATACAGAATATTAGAAATCATTCTGTTAATAATAGTAATAATAATAACGATAGTATAAATTCTAATAATATTAATCATAATAATAGTATTAAGAAACCTATTGTTATGGGACCAACTGGTAAGAAAAGATTATCATGTTCAAATTGTCGTAAAAGAAGAAAGAAATGTGATTTAGCATACCCATGTGGTAATTGTATAAGATTAAAAAGTGAATGTAATATTAATGAAGAAGATTTAAGAAAGAAAAGATATACAAATGCATATGTACAATCATTAGAATCGCATATTGCATATTTAGAAACAAATTTAAAAGAAGTATTAGATAAATTTTATCCAAATAATTCACAAGTTTTAAATAGTATGAAAATTGCTGATGTATTATCTGAGTTTATGGGTGATGAAAATGTTGAATTGAAAAGTGTTTCTGATGATACGAAAGCTAAATTAGAAATGAATAATAATCATAACCACAAGGATTCAAGTTCAGAAGATGTTAATATTAATAATGATAATACCAATAATCAATCACAAAATAATGTTCAAAAAAATGATGATAAAGTAAATAATCTTAATACAGGTAATAGTACTCCTAACAATAATACACTTAATAATAATAATAATAATAATAATGAAAAGAAAAGGAAAAATCTAGTTAAAGGTAGTTTATATCCAGAAGGTCCTGTGACATATAAGGCAAGACCATCTTTGAATAGATTACAAACAAGTACATCAACCACCTCGGTAAATTCAATAGGATCCAATATTAGTGGTACTTCTAATAATAACAATAACAGCACTACAAACAATAATGAAGATGATACTACTAGTATAAACTCTAGAAATGATCTTGAGCCGCATAATGAAGAACGTATTAATGATTTGAAAACCACAGTGATTAAGAGACCAATACCAAATCCTTCCTCGTCATCATATTGTATTAATAATGATCCAATAATTTTAGAATCATTGTCAAATTTTTATAAATGGTTATATCCGGGACATTTCATTTTTGTTCATAGAGAAAGTTTCCTTTATGGGTTCTTTAATCATGCTAAAAATAATTATGCTGATTCACAATATTGTTCTGTGGAATTAATTCATGCCATGTGTGCTGTAGGTTCACGTCTTTCACCAAATTTACAAGATAAAAGTGAAATTTTTTATGAAAAGAGTAAAGAAGCATTATTAAAATTAGTATTTGATGAAGATACACAAGGTACAATTACTACAGTACAAGCATTATTATGTTTAGCATTTTATGAATTAGGTAAAGGTAATAGTAAATTAACATGGTATTTTTCTGGTCTTGCCATTAGAGTAGGTTATGATATGGGGTTCCAATTAGATCCAAGTGTTTGGTATAGTGAAGATGGTAGTGGTGAATTGACAAAGAGTGAAAGAGAAATTAGATCAAGAATTTATTGGGGGTGTTATATTGCTGATCATTTTATTTGTTTAATGTTAGGTCGTACTTCAACATTAAGTGTTAGTAATTCCACAATTCCAGAATCTGATGAATTACCTGAAGTGGAAGGTACTGAAGAGTTTAGATTTATTGGTAAACATGTTTTACAAATTTCATTACCATTAAAGAATTTAATTATTCTTTCTAGAATTGTTCAAATTTTTACAGCAAAAATTTTTATTGAATCAGAGGATTCTAATGCTAAGATTAAATATTTAGATAAATTTAATTCACAAGTTTATAATTGGAGACAATCATTACCAAATTTTTTACAATGGAGTAAAAAATTATTACAAGATGAAGATGTTTCAACGGATCCCACAATTTCATATTTTTGGTATTATTATTATATTGTTAGATTAACATTTAATAAACCATTTATTGATGAAAGTGAAGAATCTAAAACCGTTGTAGTTGATATTATTGATGATTTAGTGACATTATTTAATAATTTTAAACAAAAATTTCAAAATTATCAAAGGGCCACATTATATCAATTATATGTTTGTCTATTAGCTATATCATGTTTACGTAAATTGAAAGAATTGGATAATACGACAGCTTATGAGAATAATTTATGGAATGAACAATTAATTTTTTTCAGTAAGATATTTTTTGATGAATTATATCCAAGTTTTGAATTTCCTGGTAAATTAAAAGAAGATAATGATCAAGACATTAAAGAACAAGAAAAATCTGCATTATTAAATCAAGTGGGGGATATAAATTATATTCATGATTTTTCATTAAGTAATGAAATTGATGATATGATTAAAGAAATTTTTGGTATTGCATACAATCCAGGACAACCATTAGCATAGGTGTAATTGTATTTAA
>JAJLYE010000335.1:0-10025 GCA_030571715.1 Grigorovia jiainica (nom. inval.)
TAATTTATAAATATAGTAAAAACATGCCTTGTTAAAATCATTTTTGAGAATTGTTTTATGAAAAGGTTTATTTATTTCTTTCTTTATTTAAACTGACCACTTTTAGCAACTTCCAATCAAATTAAATATTCCATTTCTTGGTAACTACGATTAATTAGAGACATTGAAATAATTGAGACAAAATGTTTTCTAACAATATGCATTCTACTGCAAAAAACAATAATTTAGTTATAAATAATAGTTTACTAAGTAAAAAGGCAAATAAAAATTCAATAGTATTTCATTTGTAATAAAAAAGTTTAACTACATTTATAAATGTTCATCATTGTATTTTTAAAAATTGTCAACATATTTTTAAAAGAAAAACATCACTTCTATTGAGGACATTTAAGACTAGTTCAAAAAGGTTATGGAACAATTCAAACAACAGGAACATTACAATAAGAAATTTCATTATAATTTTGAATTAAGAAATTATCAATTATATTAAAAGGTTTTTATGTACTTGTAAAAATTTATAGAGTCTTCGACAATAATGGAAATTTTAATTTACATGGAAAAGTTATGTGTAAAGAAAATTAGCCCTTCCAGTTATAACAAAATTTTTCATCATGTATGTCAATTAAAAATATCTACGATAATTCATCCAACAATAAAAGGCTTTCTTAAAACAAAGAAATAATTTATCAAATTAAATAAAATTACATCAAAAAAGAGGCAACTGGGTATCATTGTAACATATAAAGGCATAAAAAAGAGGAACAACAAAAATTCATATTTTAAAAACTCTGTAGTAGTCAGTTTAAATTAGTCAAATGAAGTGATACTGTTTCTTTCTTATCATCACAAATTTAAATTTTTATTACCATGGACGTTTCTTTCTCTAATTAATCTAAATTTAAATTATAAAAAGATTACAATTTTGTTTTGAAATTGTCTTTGTTGGAAACAACAAGATAAATATTTCATGTCTTTCAAGGTTTCTCTTGCACCATCAAATAAGTTATTGACTACAACGTATTACAACAATAACAATTCATAAAGAAAATCATTATACAGAAAATTTAGATAACTACTGTAATTACAATAGTGTAAAATTCAAATTGTTAACGGATAGGAAAATAAATATACTAGATGGTTGCAATTATGTGTAATTAAAATATAAAATACAAGACTGAATAGATAATTGAAATACATTTGTTAGATGAAAATTTTTTATCGCTATCAATATTACATTCTGCCATTTTTCATGCTCAATAGAGAAATTTGATATATAATGATATAACGAAGTAAATTTTGTTAACATAGTCAATGAACTTATAGCTACTTATCAGTTGTTTAATAATGATTCACCAATGAATTTGCAGTATCTAATTATGATGTATTGTATTAAAATTTTTTTAATTAGAATTTTAAAGAACATCAAAATAAATAAAACTATACTTCACATACCTTATCATTCTCTTGTTTATAAAAAAGCACTCTAGAGATAAAGTTCAAATAAAAACTAAGAAAAGAAGAACAACTTTATATGAATAATTCCAAATAAAAGTAAATGTAAATGTATCGTTGGCACAGTTTAATGTCAGTTTAAGATTTAGATAACACACAAAAACAACATGTGAAACAGTACATTTCTATTAAATTAACTTTCCATAAAAAGAAAAGAAACCATTTGACTAATACATTCATTAAATCTATCACACAAAAAAATTCCAAGACTTGGAAATTCCAAGCATTCTCAACGCCAACATATGACAGTACCACTAGAATTTTGAATTCTATCGGATTACATAAAGTAGAAACCACTAACCCCAACAGAAACTTCTTCTCGAGAACAACAGTAGGCACCTGCTGTTTCCACAAGTGGAAAAAAGAAGCTACGATTCGTCATTCGCATTGTAATTAAAGTTACTGTGAAAAACGCGCAGTGCTTAGAATAACAAGTAGCAACTACTAATATCTAATTAAAAGTTTATTTTATAATTCTGTCCGTTGTTTTTCAACTCGTTTTCAACTTGTTTTCTACTTTGTTTTGCAGTTTGCATTTACTTTTATTTTGCCTTCGAATTTTTTTTTCTTGTTATTCTTCGAAGCAGATAAAATTTAAATTTATTCATTTTTTTTTTGTTTTTTTCATTTATAAAGAGCAAAGATTCAATTCTGATTATTTTTTAGTCAAATTTAATTTCGAATAATTATTTGAACAATTGAGTAAGGCCACCCTATACAATTAAATGTATTCATTATGGAGACAAAAGATACGGTCAATTTAAAGAAAAGTAAAACAAAGAAGGAAAAAATTATTAAACCGAAGGCAAAGAGGAAGAAACATATTTTGAAAGCTTGTACAAATTGTAGAAGAAGGAAAGTTAAATGTTTCGGTGAAGAAAGATGTTTTAATTGTATTTCACACAATTATGATTGTGATTTGATGGAAATTAAGGCAATGAATAAATCTTTATTGGAAAATAATCAATTGGAGAAGAAAATATTAAAGGAGAAAAATATTGAAATTGAAAATAAAAATTTAACTTCACAGGATAAGAATATTTTCCCCACTAATCAACTGTCACATACTGTAAGTTATCAAGGTTTGGATTCTTTAAACAATTCAGTTACAAACTTAAATGATTTAATTAATAATAGACCTAAATCTGCTCTATCCCATTCTTCAAGAAATAATTTAAATGATTTAATTATTAGTAGACCAAAATCTGCTATGTCTAATATTTCAACAAACAATGTTGTTATTGATAATAATCAGAATAATACTTTTACCAATTATAATAGTATTAACAATAATATGAATAATAATATAACCAATACTATGAATAGCAATATGAACAATACTTTGAATAATAATATGAATAATAATATGAATAATAATATGAATGATAATATGAACAATAAAATGAACAACATTATGAATAATAATATGAACCACAATATGAACAACATTACGAACAATAATATGAACAATAATATGAACAATAATATGAACAATAATATGAATAATAATTCGAATAATACTTTAAATACTAATATGAACAACAACGCGATTAATAACAGCATGAATAACAACATCAACAATACCAATAATACTTTCCATATTCCTAATAACAATCCCCAAATAATCAATAATATGAATTCTCCAAACATGAACTACTTAACTAATCCATTAAACAATAACACTACAACTTTTTCCAATAACAACAGTAAAAATAATTCAAGAAACGGCTCCATTAATAGTAATATTATTAATAAATCAAGAAATAGTTCTATCAACAGTAACATGATTAGTCGTTCAAGAAATAATTCATCTAATAGTGGTTATTCCAAAAATAGTTCTCCTCATGTAAGTGTCAATTCACCATTAAGTAATATTACTAATTACAACAATACCACTATCACTAGTACTATCACTACTGCCAGCAGCAACAACGTTAATAACAATAGTAACAACCCTAATAATATGAATAAAAAAAATAATTTTAATGATAAATCATCACAATCAATATCTGAGAATGATTCACTTTATTTAGATCACATTGAAGATCAAGAAGAATATAATCAATTAATGGAAACTTTATCATTATTAGAAAATTTGCCAATTAAAAATGATAATATTAAAGAATTAATCCTTAACGCGAAAAGAGATATTAATAAAATCGTTTCTGATTGGAAACCCAAAATTGATTACAATAAATTATTAAATATAAATAAAATTAAAAATCAAAAATCTATTGAAACACAATTAATGAAAAATAATTATTCCAATAAGATAAATTTATCTCGTTTTGCTTGTTTAAATACAAATTTAATTGATGAAAAAACAGATGATTTAAATAGAGATATTATATTATCTAATTCACCATTATTTGATGATTTTTTCGGTTTATACAGTCCATTAGATACTGCATCATTACATGGTCTAGCGTTTCTTTTACAACAATATGCAGTTGGTGTTAATTTAGATAAGAAGGCTAAAATTCAATTAGAGGCCACAATGACTATTATTACAAGATATTCTAATACTGTGCATTGGCATCTTAATCAAATTGTTTCAAATTTTAATTATCCCTTAGAGACATCATTACCCAAATATGCTGATAAATTTCAATCTGAATTAAAATTAGAGAAAAAATATCAAATGGATTTTGAACCATATGATTTTAGTAATAGGAAATTAGCTACACTTTTAATTAAGAGTTTACCAAGAGATTTCCTTATAAACGAAATTAATGTATCACCTGAAAAAATGTTAAATTTAGTGGATAATCATTTTGAAATGCTTAAATTATTATCTTATATGCTTTCCAAATTTCGTTATGTACTACAAGATATCCTTTTCCAAAATGAACATAAATTATGGGAAAATGATTTAGAGGCAAAGGATAAAGTAGTAAATTTATTTAAATCATTTTGTGATGGGTTTGATATAATTGTTTCATTATCATTTAATTATTTTAAAGCTAATACTTATCGTTTACCAGGTTTTAAAGTAGTTGATTATTTAGAGACCGTGGTACAAATGGCAATTTTTTTGGAATATGAAAATTATGATTATGCCCTTAAGAAAATTGTTAAAAACTCTGTTAAATATGCAATTACATGTGGTCTTGATCGTTGGGAATATTATCTTGGTATGACCGAGAGAGAAGCTGAAAGATGTAGACGTATTTGGTGGAATTTATACACTATTGAAATGAAAACTGCTATACTTCAATATAATGGTAAATCAATTATTAAAAATTCTACAATTAATTGTTTATTGCCTGAACCATTTAGACTTTTAGGTATTATGAATCATAAACAATATATTGCCAATATGTTACAAATTGAAGTGGGTAATAAATTTGATAATTTATCCACAAGGGATTTGAAACTTTATTCATCCGTTGGTGGTCTTATCTTAATTTCTGATTTTTATGAAAATGTATTGTACAATCATAAATATACACAATTTCAAAATTTTAATAAACCAGATTATTTAAAGGAATCCATAGCTCAAGAAATTTTACAACATTTAATGATTTTCAGAAATAAAATGTTTAAATTAGAGGAACAAGTTCAACGATTGGTTCAAAATAGTGCAGTGCAAAATGATAAAGATTGTGATAATGCTGATAATGATATTTTCCTAAGTAAGATTTCAATGTTAAATTTTTATTCATACACAGCACAATGTATAAGAGCAGTTATTAATTTAGTGAGTCGTTTGAATACTGAAAATAATTCCACTATAATGAATGAAATTTTACAGACATGTTCATTGGATATATACACTTATTGGCATAAAATGACAAATATTATTGGTACTTTTGAAAGTGGGTTTGATCTTTGGATATCTTGTAAGATAAGTATTAAAATAATATATTTTTTCGGTTCACCATTTATTGTAAATTACAAATTAGTTAAACATGAAGATATTATAAGAATAATTAAACTTTATAGTAATTTACTTATTTTATCTAAAAAATTTACTGATGTTATGGGTGAAGATATTTACAAAAGTCAAGTAATGATCAATCTTTGCAATGTATTCTTAGAAGTAACAATCTTAGTGAGAGTTACACTAATATCATATTTAGGGTTTCATGGTATAAATGAAAATGAATTTTGTGAAAAATATTGTAATAACGAAGAATGCGCATCTCTTTTACTGACTGCGATCTTAGATCATGAGTCACCACTTTATGCTATACTTTTACAAAATCTTCCCTCATCTGGTTATACTTTAAATATCAATGCGCTTTTCCTTAGAAGAAAATTTCATAGAGATGTTGATTATAAAAGATTCAAATTATTCCCCACCACTTCATTATATAACATTGATACGGATCAAATATCCAATAAAGATCCAATATCTATCAAGCAAGCAATTGATAAATTATCGTCAACTCTTGCCATCTACCGTCATGAT
The DNA here is from genome assembly GCA_030571715.1 of Grigorovia jiainica (nom. inval.). Taxonomy (NCBI): domain Eukaryota; kingdom Fungi; phylum Ascomycota; class Saccharomycetes; order Saccharomycetales; family Saccharomycetaceae; genus Grigorovia; species Grigorovia jiainica (nom. inval.). The sequence continues at coordinate 5,927 of JAJLYE010000335.1, forward strand.
CAAGCAGACACTAAGAATTTAGATAAAACAGAGGAAAGATTAGCTATACTAGATCTTTTGAAGAATGGTACAAATCAAGAAACTGAACCATATATGTCAGATGGATCCATTGAAGATTGGTTAGATAATTTTGGTGATAGTAAACTGTTTGATAAATTATTCTAATATTTGTCATATTTTTTGATTTTAATAAATTTAACATTAAACAATTATAAATAATAATATTCTTTTTTTCATCCACCCCCCAAACAAATCGAAGAAATATCAAAATTAGAGTAGATACTTTAATGGAAAAATGTATTTACTTTATGGAACGCAGTTTTACGCGATATCCACATGTAATTATATAATAATATGTAACTTTATACACAAATTAAGTTTTAAATATTGTTTTTATTCGAACTGTTTTATATTTGTTTAATTTAATTAGTTTGGAAAAAACAAACGAAATTATTTACCAACATAATTTAAGTAAATGGATCAATGTTTAAAAAATTAACACGTCTATACAGTGTTAATCACTATAAGCAACTAACTAAAGATGATTTATCCGTATTAAAGAATAGAAGTAATGGTACCATATCTGTAAGAGAATATTTAGAACATATTAATCGACCAAATATCGTTATGAAGAACAATAATTTCTTTAAGGGTAAATTACAAGATCTCACAACATATAATTATAATAACCACACTAAACGTGATAGTATTATTAACGATTCTCCTCAATTTATTCATTCTATGGCAAAATGGCTTTGGATTAATTATAAATTAAATAATTATCCATTTTTCGATTTAAACATTCTTCAAATTTTCACTAATTTAAACAATTGTCTGGATATAGTCAATGAAACAATGAAATATTGGCAATTAAATTTAACTAAAGAACAATTTAATAGAATTAGATATATCTTAGTACCACTTTTCCCATTACAAGAAAAAATATCTAAATTTATGAATTCCAAATTTAATGATATACCAGGTAATATTATAATTGTTGAAGATATTGATAATAATCCATTTCAAAATGTTAATCAATTCGATAGGGACTTGGGGAGGATGTCTGATGAGATAAGAGATCCAGTATCCAAGAGACCAATAACCTGGATACAGGATCCAATTTATATGTTATTTTTAAACGATGTAATGTGTTACACTGCAAGTGATGTTGTTAAATTTGATTTTAATGAGAAGAAATGGTTTCAAAGGTTATTAAAATTTGATGCCACAGGTAAATTAACTCGAGAAAAAATATATACTACGAATATGGATTCATTATGTGCGGAGACAATAAATATCTTACAGGATTATATTTTACATAACAATGATTCCAATAATGTTTATGGGTCCAAAATAAGCAATAAAACTGAATTAGAAATAATAATACCGAGTCAATTATTAAGATTATTGAATGTTGCTCGTGATTTAGTACCAGATTATAATTTATTTGCCCTAGATGAATCTATCCCATCAAGATTTAAGCATGATAATTGGTGGTGGGAACGTAAATTTTTCAAATCACAATCCAATCAAGCCCATACCGTATACGACAGTTTAATCAACAAGTTACTGAACGATCTCCATAATCCACAATGTTTACCAATTCGACAACCAATCAATTTCCAATTCTTAGAACAATTGAATGCATTGGATACATTCAAACCAATGCAATTGGACACATTGAATGAATTTACGGATTTCTGGTCACAAAACGGCATAGAACCTACACAAATACTGGAGTCTACACTTACATCTCACCACATTCACAAACAAACTAACAGCAATGCATTAAAACGTTTGCAAATACTTTACTCTGTATAAAATAAACAAAAAATCGGCCGATCCATATGCCACGGCGCTAGCAGAACATTGCAAGTGGGGCGGTTTTTGAATTCCCTAAAAAATATTTTTTTGGTTTTTTTTTTGTTTTTCCTTCGAGAACATTTTTTTTGGTTATAAAAACGTCAACAAAAGTTAGGGATAGGTAATTAATAATTCTAAATTGTAGGTAAAAAGAGTAACACATAGGTATTATTACTATTGTTTCTTTGTTATATATATATTCCATTCCATTCCATTCCATTCCATTCAATTCAATTCAATTCAATTCAATTCAATTCAATTCAATTCAATTCAATTCAATCCAGTCTAATCCAAGTCGTTTACTTTTCAATTGCAAGATGTCCAGTAATTTAAAGCCAGATGATGCAAAGAAGAAACCAGCCTCTAGTGCTCATATACCCAAAATAGATAAAAATTATTTTAATTCTTATAATGGTTCAGTGTATAATTGGTCCACATGGGGTTACGATGTTGTTATATTTCTATTTAATATTCTTTTCTCAATTTTCTTTAGAGAAATTACCATTAGAGGTGCATTTAAATTACCTAAGGATGGTGTACCAACAATTCTTGTTTGTGCACCACATGCTAATCAATTTATTGATCCCACAATTGTTATGGTTGAGACAAGAAAATTATTAAATGGTCGTGGTAGACAAGCTTGTTTTGTTACTGCTGAATCAAGTTTAAAGATGAAAGTTGTTGGATTTTTCGGTAGATTAATGGGATCCATTGGTGTACCTCGTGCACAAGATAATTTAAAACCAGTTGATTCTAATATTGAAATTTATACACCAAATTTTAAAGAAAATCCATGTTTAATTAAAGGTCGTTGTAAAGATGGTCATAGTTCACCAAATTTTACAAAATTATTTACAGTGAAATCATTAATTGGATTACCAAATTATTTATCAAATACACAAATTGGTGAAATTGTGGATGATGAAACAATTATTCTTTTACAACCATTTAAATCAAAGAATCCTAAAGTGGAAAAAATATTAACTGAGGGAACAAATTTTAAATATGCCCCCAAGATTGATAATTCAAAAGTTTTCCAAAATGTTTTCAATCATTTACATACAAATGGTACCGTTGGTATTTTCCCAGAAGGTGGTTCTCATGATAGACCATCACTTTTACCTATTAAAGCAGGTGTGGTAATTATGGCATTAGGTGCCGCTGCAGCAGATCCACAAATGAAAATTAATATTGTCCCCGTTGGATTACATTATTTCCATAGACATCAATTTAGATCAAGAGCTGTTATTGAATATGGTGAACCAATTATTGTGGATGGTGTTATGGGTCATGAATATAGTGAAAAACCAAGAGATACTGTATCTAAATTATTAAATAAAGTAACAGATTCATTATTGGCTGTTACTGAAAATGCACCAGATTTTGAAACTTTAATGACAATTCAAGCAACAAGAAGATTATTTCAAACATATGAAACAAATTCAAATAAGAAACATAAATTTTCATTACCATTAGTGGTTGAAATTAATAGAAGATTATTAGTTGGTTATTCTAAATTTAAGGATGATCCAAGAATTATTAATTTAAAGGAAATGGTTGCAAAATATAATTCAATTTTACAATCATATGGTCTTAAAGATCATCAAGTGGAAATGATGAAATCTACCACGACGATTACATATTTAAGAATAATTGGATTATTAATGGAAAGATTAATTAGATTAATTATTTTTTTCACATTAGCATTACCTGGATCAATATTATTTACACCAATTTTCATTCTTTGTGATATTTATTCTAAGAAAAGACAAAGAGAAGGTTTAAAAAAATCATTAGTTAAGATTAAAGGTTTAGACTTGTTAGCCACATGGAAATTAATTGTTGCATTAATCGTAGCACCAATTATGTATGTTACTTATTCATTACTTGGTGTTTGGATTTATAATAATAAAAAAAATGAAATTGCCATTTTACAATGGATTCCCTTACCTAATGGCAATAAATTATTACAATTTGGATTTATTTATATGATGTTAATAATTACAACATATGCTAGTTTAAAGACGGGTGAAATTGGATTAGATTTATTAAAATCTATTAGACCATTATTTCTATCATTAATTTATCCTAATGAAAATATAACAACTTTACAAATGCTTAGAAGACAATTATCCTTAGAGATAACCAAAGTTTGTAATGAATTAGGACCACAAGTTTTCAAAGATTATGATAAATTTAAATTTGAATATCAAGATGAAGCTAAGATTAAAGAAAT